>VMBQ01005243.1:0-13972 GCA_007657795.1 Dreissena rostriformis
CGAGTATTTGGGTACGACTGTTGTCAAATACATAAAGTAGAGTGTTTAATATAAGTGACAACATCTGTAAAAGTTTATTCATGTGCACTTTTCATTAACATTCTTTATAAAATAACCATGATTTATGAATGTATATTTCGAAGATTCAAAATGCCACAAATTGTGAAATTAGTTGACGATGATATACGCAAGGTCTACACAAAGGAACTGGTGGAGGGCATTGACAACATGCGGATGATCAGAGGTAAACAATACCTAGGTGATTGTTTGGTAACAATAGTGTTTTGTTTTGTGGACCCAAGTGTGACGCTGGCGCACCTTTTACCAAGTTCAAACCCCAATGCTTTGCTGTTTCAGGGCGAGAACCCCAGCTGTAATATTGTTTATTTTTGATGATGTATATGTATAGCCCTTCAGTATAGCCCCAAACGAATTTATCTACTGATAATGTTTCTGGTATTAACTAATCAAATACCGACTTGATTCGAGTGTTCAAACTTGAATTATTACATTGCGACTGATACAGCACAAAATTACATGTCGCTGAAATTTGTGTACACAGTTTACTGGCACGTTTTACATAACTGATAGTGTCTAGCTTATGAATTGATTGTGAATTTTTTTATTATGTGAGCATGTGAATTTATGATAGCACTATTTGCTTAAGGATATGAAAGGAAGCCTTCATGTTATGTTCGCCCCATTGATACCTCAATTTTGGCATTTAGTATAGATATAAATTAACATAAAAAATTATAATAAAACATCTGTGTACAAATTGACATATATTAGGATGTTTAATTCTACGTTGACTTTTTCCATGCAACAACCTGATAAATGTATGTATTTTGATTTAATACATTTTAATAACCGACCTTGCGCGCAAGTAATCCTAGCACAATTTCGGCAGAAAGGATAACTCATTTATACTTGCTGAATTAAACGAGATCATTTCCAGATATGTTAATGTTATATGAAAGACAGCCGGATTTTCAAATAAGTCGATGTAAACATTACCAGATGCAAATACGTTAGTTATTTTTCGATGTTAAGATAGACACCATGAGTTTTGCTTTAATAAGTCGCTTCTATATTAAAGATTTGTAAACAATAGTACATATTAGTTGTTTTGATGATGTCACATTTCTCCTATCAAGTTCTGTAGGACTTGGTCTTTTGATTAAACTAATCGAGAACGAGGCTCACGATGTGGAAGATGGGATAATTTACAAAGGGGCATTTTAATATTCCAACTCACTTAAACGCAGTCAGCTCTCGTCTACGCATGCCTCCCTGGTGTATTACGTATTGGGATAAGAAAAAGCAAACTTAGTCAAGACAAGTCAATGGATTTATGAATTTTCATAAATACTAAAAACATTCATGTCAACAATATGCAAGTGCAAATACAAACAGCCTAAAAAACCAAGTTTAACATGTCTTAATGTCAACCAACCCCTGATTTATCGTGTATTGCCTCTTTGGTGTTGTCACAGTGAAGACGCAATTAAATCAACCCTATGCGGTTATCAGTTGAAGAAGCGCTTTAAACAATTGCTATGTCACCTGAGAAAACGGTTGGACGATTATTATAAAGAATTTATCATAGGGCCTGTACACAGAGTTGAATACGCAATGATGACGTCAGAAATATACATTGAGAATGCAATTTAGTGAATTTACGTATCTCAAATAATGTAAATCTACATTCCATAATGTAGTGTGGCACTCTGCGTATGGATCCACAATCTCATCGCTGGTTATTTATGTGTATGCATTACTATCGTTCATTTACGTAAGAACTTGCTCCACAGAAGGATTTCAATGCACGAGAGAATCATAGCACATAATAGTTGGAAATAGTTATTTTGCTGCCTGTTGAATTTATTTACCGAAACGCTTCAACTGAATCGACTGGTTTCCCAAAACGTACTTGTTGATTATTACAAGGCAGTGTGAGGGATGAAAACAGACACAGAAAGTAATAAAAAGCGGACACTGGTAGTCCTTCCCCTTTACCATCCGGAAATCCTTGAAATTGAGGTGAATATTTTTGAGGACGACGGCGATATTTCAGACAGCTATGAAAATGTGTTCCAGGTTTCTAACGTCTCGAGTTCGCTGGAAGTTATGGATACACTATACGTCGAGTTCTTTAAAGATACCCCTTCTCCAAGAATGTTCAAGCTTGATACCCCAGGTATGTTATTACAGTTATTAATTGTTTGTATTTGACTGTTTTGATCCAAGCAAGTATATTCGATATTTTTCAAAACAGACACAACGCTTATGAATAAAAAAAATAACAAATGAAAGTTCGCAAGAAGTAGTACACGGAACCAAAAGAAAATTCAATTGCAAATAATGTTGTGCTGTACAGCAGAAAACTACTTCATAAACAAAAGACATTAACATTATTTGAGAAAACCCTAAATATCTGTGGAGATTTGTTCATTCGACACATATACTTAATTTTGGTTTGGTAACAAAAACGAGAAAACATGTCAGTATTGGCGTAAACTTGTTTGTTATAAATTTAATTAAAAGAAACGATATTTCATTGACGGTGCCATGTAAAGAATCTTAGTTCACATTCATATGTTGGTTGACAATAGCGAGAATAAAACTTTGACATATAAATCATTTATACTCACTTTAATGTATTTTGAATGTTTATTAAGGATCGGCATATTGTAAAAGAATTATTTGTCTTGCCGTGTTATTGATGATCTCTTATCTATTTTTAAATCTACCCAATTTCTTTGATATACATTCAAGATATATGTTAACACAAAATGCAGTTTGTACCTTATTTGTCAATTGCATCATCATATGGTTTGATAACAAGTACAAGTGTCCAATGTAATTTTTATATTGTGCTTGTTACAGCCCCTCACATGCTCCCCGTACCGCAAGGAGAGCAACCTATGCTTCCGACTCGACCCGGGAGAACTCATTTGACGCTTAAAAAGGTCAGCTATGCCGAAAAATACAATAAATTATATAAATAATTTATAATTATTATACATGTCCAGATTTATTATTATTATAATTATTGTTGCTGTTATTCTAATTCTTATAAAAAAATATAATTCGAGTCAGAATTTGATTAACTGGAAAAAAATATCCAAATAATTGTTTATCTGAAATACTGATTTATTGCCAAACTAATGTTTATATTTTTGGGGCGATTGCCTTCTGCAATTCGCCCCATAGGTAACATAATATACGTATACCGAAGAATAATGGTCATAACTGCAATTAACCACTTTGCATCCAGATTCTGCATTCGCAAACAAAATAGCTGCGATCTCTTGGTATTAGTAATAATGCGCACAAACAGCTTACAGCGCGCGTTACATCCATGGCAACGTCTTTTCACTGTGGCATTAGCACCCGAATTTCACGCAGTCCTCATGGAAGGTGTATACAGCGATGAAATATCGGTTCAATACTGAACTATCTACTTTTAACCGATACAGCGCATTTATGTTCTTTCGTTTTAAGAAATCATCTGCGTTTGCGATATGGGCGACACAATTTAATTACCACGCGCTACATTTTTTACTCTCAATGTTCTCTGCGCTACAAAGTTTTTATATGACAATTCGCCCGTGCTTTTCATGCCAGTTTTGAACTTTTTCCTTACACACGAAATACATGTTGTGGTTGTAACTTTCACAGCAGCTAATTATACGCCATGCATGTAGTAACATTCGGATGAGCGTTGTGGACTTCACATTGTTATATGCCATTCAAATTTACTTAGATAAAATAATGTGATAATTTCGCAAAACTTAACTTAGATATTAATAAAATGTAATGCAGTATTTTTACGTAAACGGATAAATAAACAGGCGAGTTAATAATTATTTTCATTACTTATAATAAACAAATAATGTGTTAACCATAATAATGGTTTTGTGTAAACAGACTGTTAATTCAAGTTGAAACAAATGCTGTTTATTCAAAATGAAGGTTTGATGTGCCAATATTTGTTGATAAAAATCCCAATTCGGTCCACTTTGTCGGTCCACACCGTCGATAAAAAAATCCCTATTTGACCAGACTCCCTTTCCCAAAGTGGCCAGGAAAACCCCTGTGTATTAAAGTAAACTATCTAGCTGTGACTAACTGAAATTCTGTTTAAAAGGACATATTTTAGAACTTCAGAGATGGGCATAGTTGATAGCTAAATATCTCATACAAGCCTGTGTAATTTTAACTATTTTTATGCCGGCTTGATCTTCCAAGAAGATATCATTACACTCATCAAATTATATGTACAATCCCAGTGTTTCATATGTTGGTTTGCAAGAACCAAACTATAAAAATGCTTTATAGACTTCATCTGTTGTCTTAGTTAGTATTTGAATTTCAGGGGTTGTCCAAACAATATTGGTCTTGCCTGATTTTATTTGAATTTGAACTTCATTGTATTCATTTTCATGAGAATAAAAGGGATTTCTTTTATGGACAATCTGTTCTGTCAACGTTTCGCAGTTATGATTTGGCACGTACGACAATGACAAGTTTTAAAAAGAAGCATTTACTTTTAACCCCAATAGCTAAATCATATATTATGTTGACAGCCTGTCACCCTTCCTTAAGTCCATCTGTTTTATTCAACAAAGGTGATAGGTTGGCATCACGGTGTAGAGTGTTTACAACCACACAATTTGAGCAAAATCGATCCACCAGTACTTTCAGTACTTTGATATACCTGAGGTGTTTAACAATGGCTGATAATTGTCATAATACAACTTAACAACTTATTTAAACTATGATATATTTGCTATATTTGTAAATATCTAGAATCTATAAATGCAACATACCTGTTATCTTACATGTGTCCTCATAAGATGAGTTTCATAAAATACACCATTTAAGATTTTAGCTGTTCCCTGAGTGTTTATTTACATGGTGCTTTACATTTCAGCCAACTGGAGCTCATGCTGACCATGATGAAACTAAATCCATATCTACTGACGGTGACAAAACAAAGGTGAAATCTATATACATGTATACTGACAAAACTAAGGTGAAATCCATATATATTACATGGTACTTTTCATTTCAGCCAACTGGAGCTAATGCTGACCAGGATGAAACTAAGGTGAAATCCATATCTGCTGACGGTGATGAACTTAGGTCAAAACCATATCTACTGAAGGTGATGAAACTAAGGTGAAATCCATATCTACTGACGGTGATTAAACTAAGGTGAAATCCATATCTACTGACAGTGATGAAACTAAGGTCAAATCCATATCTACTGACGGTGATGAAACTAAGGTGAAATCCATATCTACTGACGGTGATGAAACTAAGGTCAAATCCATACCTACTGACGGTGATGAAACTAAGGTGAAATCCGTATCTTCTGACGGTGATGAAACTAAGGTGAAATCCATATCTACTTACGGTGATAAAACTAATGTGAACATAGCGAAACTATTTCAATACTCTTGAAGTCACATTCTTATCCAATCTTTATGAAAATTTGTCAGCACAATTGTTCTAATGATAGCTCCGCCGAGTTCATAAATGGTTGTTTTTCGTAGAAAAGCATGGCCGTGTGGGGGGGGCAGTTTTCCTTTTGCCACATTAATTGCCCAATCTTCATGAAACTTGGTCAGAAAATTTGTCCCAATGAAATCTTGGCTGATATTGAAACTGGGTCATGTTAGGTCAAAAACTAGGCCAATAGGCCTACTCTAAAATGCGTATTTTAAGTCAAATCTTTCTGAAACTTGGCTAAAATATTTGTTACAATGATATATGAGCTGAGTTTGAAAAATGGCTCCTAGAAATTAAATATTGATGTTTTATAGAGTACTTTTATTATTCTGAACTCCACCTTCTGAGAATAATTTATTTCCTTCTGGTCTCAGGTAAGCACCTTAGGGCTCATGGCCATGTTGTTTACACACTTAGTCAGGTACATGTTTTCCATAAACGTTGTGTCAACCTTTTTTTTTCCATATCAGAAGGGTAATCAATTGTAAAATTGGTGAATATATCTTGGAGTATATTTCCAGAGTTTCTATAATCTGCTTAGATAATCTTGAAATTTTCTGTAAATGTTTTGTCAACAATTATCAAAGACTTTTTATTTAAACTTATATTATTTGTTAATGGGGAGTGATCCCATTACAGTCAACAGGAGATATCTGTTTCAATTGTTTGATTGCAAATCCCCAAACTGAGCATTGTTGCCTGTGTTAAAATGTGTTAAACATACGAATATTGAGCTACATTATATATTACGTTATAGCAACATCTCATTTTGTTTTGCATATGGGGTATGTATGGTCAAGTTTAAGTAACTGTTACTTAAGTAAAACAATTGTTTGTGCTCAAAACCTTTATAAAGGTTGATAATAAGCACCAACTGTTCGATGCATGATGAATTTGATATATAACATGTGGTTTAAATAGTTTTTTTATTTACAGAAGGTATGTAAGCCATAACAACGTTTTTAGGCACTACTCTGTAGTGATGTCTAGATTTGAATATTGTGTTTAATGTATTTATTCTCAAAATGACAATATATGGTGTGTCATTTCTTAGGTAAATATTTGAGATACAACATATAGATTTTTTTAAATGATTATTTAGCTCACCTGTGCACATAGGGCTCATGGGAAACTTTAAGGATACTGTGCTGTATGTAGTCTGTCAGTTCGTGAGGTGTGTTAGGTGTGTGAGGTGTCGGTGTTAACGTATTCTTCTATATACTTCTCCTTAACCACTTGACATATTTTAACATTACTTTAAAAGAATGATCAATGAGTGACCCGCTTTCGAAGTTGTTCCAATCAATGCGATCCAGTACATATGTAGGTCACCGGAACTAAAAATAGATTTAAACAATTTCAATTGCAAAATCTTATCCGACTGCAAGAGTCAGGAGTTTAACTTTTGATTTATGACTTTTTAAAATTTCCCTCTTCTAACTTTTTTCAAATCAGGCCCAAGGGATCCAAACTCACCATGCTCCGGGGGACACATGATTTATGTAGACTGATAAAGTGAATAACTAAAAGAAATCTTATTCTCTGAAATCGCAGGTTTATGGGTTTAATATTTAGTGTGCTGCATTGTATGGTGGTCCTCTAATAAGTTTGTTCAAATCGTGCCCCTGAGGTTAAAATAAAATGCCAAATTCTAGTGGTTACTTGTTTGTTTCATATTTATGGTAAGACATTTTTTCTGATACTGTCTCAGACCACAGAAAAAAAACATAGCTATTGCGCCAACATCACACAGTCTACCAATACATCCGTTGGGATTTCAAATGGGGAATGGGCCCAAAGGATTGGTCAGGGGGGGGGGAGGTTGCTAAAACTTTAAACAGAAAAAATGCTCCTCCGGATCAAAACTGGCACTGTATTGGGGTCAGATACTTGATTAGGATTTAAGATAATCAAATGTCAAACAAATCTCCTTACAAATCAAAACGTTCAAAGGTTGTATTTTGTATGTTACATATACATATTGGTATTCTTTAGAAATGTTTTATTAGTTTGTAAATGAGTTAAAAGTACTGGTTACTTCTTTGGTTAAAAGTGGGACATACAACATCAAACAGGGCTCTTTAAGCCAATAGCTTTAGTTTGAAATGAAATACTGTGATGAAACTTTGGCTCAAGCTTGTTAGGAGCGAATTTGGGGCCACTTAAAGTTCTCTTGATAGAATAGATAAAACCACAACATGTATCTGCTCATAACTTGCGTAAGTGAAAACGTATTGATATGAAACTGTGATTGTAGGAAGCGAATATGCAGACTTTGCGTGGAACTGCAATTGAAGCCGATTCATTCAAGGTCAAGGTAATTATATTTGTTGAAGCTGTTTACGATCAATGAAATAATTCAGAGGTACAGTGCTGCAATTGTGTGCGCAGGTAGCTTACATGCTGATCTTGCTCAGGATCGCACGTTGGGCCAGTCAGTCAAGGTCTTTACATTTGGCACTCAATAAATTGAGTTATGATGTGGGTATTGTGCTAAAATTGTTCAGATTTAGTTTGGAATATGATTCGGTTCCAGTTGATGAAGGTCACACATGCTTACAAAATTTACAGTTTCAACAAAATAACTATTACTAGCATGGTGATATTGTGCTGACTTTGCTTGTTTGTGATGTTTGAACGAAGACTCACATGTAGTATAGTATTGCGTTTGGAGCCAGTTGGGTCAAGGTCATGTTCACTGTAACTAAAACAGGAAACAGCTATCTACTCAAAAACATCAACATGGATGGAAGTCTTAAGCTTTGATTTGGTTGTGATAGCTGGCATAACAACCTAGCTTTGAGCGGCATGTTGGGATATTTTGGTAACTGTAAAAGTTACTGATTATAAAAATGAAAAAGATTCCTGCTAAATAATCTCATATTGATTTGGTTATTTTTCTTAATTTATGTTTATTGGTAGCTGATATGCTTACTTAATTTGCATTGCACTTTGATAAACTTGAGTCACTGCCTATGTCACTGATAAAAAAAGTTTCTGCTCAATATTGAGTTTGCCTCTTAAATGGGCTTTGTTCTGAAATAATTTATGTTATGGTTGCTGACGTGCATTGTGCGATTGCCATTGGGGCCAGTCAAATTCAAGGCTATTGGTATTAATATATATAATTATACACTTTTTATTCCTAAATGACTTATTTTGGTTGGAGTTAGTGTTCTGACATGTTTTTGTAGGTAGGTTACATTCAGACCTTGTTTAAGGTTGCCCTTTCTGTCAGTCATTCAGGATCCTAACTTGGTATTGCATTGTGGCCAGTAAGGTCAAGGTACTGAATATCTAGAAATGCTTCCATTGTAAAACTTGAGTTTGGGTGTTGGTATTGTGCTGAAATTTTGCATTGGTTTTGTACCTTACCTTGGGTTTCCATATGGGGCCAGTTTCATCAAGGTCAAAGTCACTATGACATAATCTTGCAAAAAACTGTTTCCACTCAACATCTGAAGGTAGGCTTCTTTTAATGGATTGAAATTTGCGTGTATGTAGCTGCCATGTAGACAAAGCATGGGATAACACAATTTTGAAATACAATTCAATTCTTAAGTCAAACGTTGAAAGCCAGGTTTCGGAGCAATTGACATGTTATTATATTTACAAACATCTGCTTCAACTGATATACTAATGCACTAATAAAATAGAGAGTTTATGAATTTGAACATGTTTCCATGGGAAAAAAATATATAGAGACAATAAGCCAAGTTTTTCAAACACTGGCATTAACAGTTTTAAATTTACTCACATTTTACGACATTCACTCTAGCTATTGTTTGGCAGCAAACTAACCTTTAAGGTTGTAATTTGCACATTACATTATCATTTAAAAATAATTGATTGTTTAAAGATACATTTCATTTATGTAAAACTGTGATTGCATAATGTGATGTAGTTAGAACTGTAGTTACAGTAGTTTGAGATTATTTTCTGTTGTTGTAAGTGTTTGCAACTCAAGTTCATGAGTTGACATTCTACTCGGTGCATGTAAGTGTGAGCTTAAGCTTAGCATTTTGATTTCCATAATTCAATTTGTACAAAATATACGCATCAAACAGTTGTCATCATCATCATTCCCTTGACTGGTCTGGTCGTTGGAGGGACGACAAAACAGAGATCCTCCGCCAGTCTGGTCTGTTTTGGGCTTCTGAAAGTAACTCTTCCATGGGAAGGACGTGCACTCTTTTCTTCTGACCGCCGCCCCGATGGCAACCTCCCTCTAGCGTGCTCTTGAGCACAGTCTTGCACAGAGTTGTGCCTGGTGACTTGTCGAAACCAAGCTAGCTTTCTTTGTTTTACGGTCGCCAGTAGGGCCTTATGTTGGCCAACAAGTGTTGTTGTCATGTTCCGGATGTACTGGTTAGTCTTGTGCTCCATGTAGGAGATGCGGAGCAGTCTTCGGAGACACTTGTGTTCAAAGGCTTGTATCCTGCGTTATGTGTCCGCATGAATTGACAAGGTCTCGAAGCCGTACAGTAGGATGGAGGCTATGATAGACTTTAGAGCATGTTCTGGGTGCGGAAGCAGATAGAGTTGCTTGTCGAGAACTTGCTCAGTCTGGCTATCGAACGGTCGCCATGGTAATTCTTATTCGGATCTCAGCGGTAATGGTGCCATTCTTGGACAGGGTTGTCCCCACGTACTTGAAGCTGGACACTTCTTTCAGCGCCTCGCCGTTCATGACGATGTATACACTGGTGTTGTTCTTGCTGTTTACAATAATAATTGAATTCTTTGTGCTGATCTGCATCTTGTATTCACATGCTCAGTGCCCTTAAATAACGTTTGTTGGTTGGGCCTTGGAGTTCACTGCTGGTGCCACCCATGAGGCGAATCTCATCAACGAATCTTTAGTTGGACATGGTTCTGTCAGCGATGGAGATAGAGGGCTGGTGGTCTTGGATGGTCTCTTGCATTAAATTCTCAAAAAAAAAGGTTAAACAGGACCACTGATGTCATGAAACAGTCGCGCTTCTGTTCATTGAAATGTACTGCTATGTTGGCGTCCCCGTAAAGTTCTTTGATGAGATGCACCTGCCCTTCGTCAATGTTGAATCCTCTCAGAACCTGCCATAGCCATCATACCACAAGCAGTTGAAAGTGTTCTTAACGTCGACGAAGTTGTGGAAAAGCTCACGTTGGTGTTGGAAGTGTTTCTCAATAATGACTTTGTAATTGACGATCCGCACATCTCTGAATCTAGCCTGCTCTTCCGCCATCAGTCCCTCGGCCTTACTTTTCAATCGGTTGCGAATGATGCCTTTCATGACTTTACTGGGATGGCTGATGATGCGGTTATTCCCGCATAGCTTGACTTTCCCTTTTGGTCAAGGTCACTGTCACACTAAGTGTTAAATCGTTAACGATGAATAACTCGTCAACTGATTAACCGATTGGCTTGATACTTGGAATGTGCATTGGCCTTGGGCAGAAGATAACCCCTATTGAAATTTAGTCATTATGTCAAAGGTCAAGGTAATGTCACAATAAGTGTGAAAATCGTTTCCGATCATTAACTCGTCAAGGAATTCACCGATTTGCTTGATACTTCAAATGTGCATTGGCCTTGGAAGTAGATGACCACTATTGAAAAATCCTGTGTCAAGGTCCTGTAAGGGGATCAATCTCCGACCGCGGAGCTCTTGTTTTGTATTAATCTTATCAAATATGAACGAAAGATCAATTGTTTGTCTCCACTTTAATCCCATGTATGCTTTGAACAAATTGTTATCGTATATCTTGTACCTTAAGTATTATTATTTTAGTATTATTGTATTTCATTGCACTATAAATTGTATATCAAAATACTAACAAAAGTAGATTTTATATGATCTATATACATGTATAAATATTTATATAACAGTAGTAATTAAGTGTGTATACCACTAATTGTTTGTAAATAATACTGCTACAATGAGTTTGTTATCGTTCTTGTTTAAGGCATAGCCAATACTGGCATACGATTCCTACGCCATTGTAACATAAACTGTTTGCTACTGCCATGAAAATATTCAGATTATTAAATTCTTGCAATGGTGATAAGATTGTATGTTAACTCTTGCAGAGATGGTGCTCAACTAAAATTATATTGCAACTGAACTTTATTACTAAGCTAGTTTTGCCAACGGAATAAGCTGAAAGTTTGGAAAACAATTTACAACTGATTACATTTTAGGTTAAAGCTCCACTATCGAATGTCAGTAATTATGCCACTGTTGCTGTAGGGCCTTGCAATTCCTTGGTGAGCGTGTTTTGTACGAGTCAGCTGTGTTCGCTTCGTATTGGTCTTTCAGAGGTGCTCAAAAAGGTTGGATCTATGAACGAAAACAATCTTTATCTGAAAGTCCTTTACCACTTACACATGGCATTTGTTTTTAAATGATGTCCATATGTTCCTTGAATGATTAAATTGCAGTTGAATTTCTCGAGGCGTGAGTTGTAATGAAGAATTAAGCTTGCAATAGCTAAAATAGAAAATTGAGGAATCTGTTTTTAAAATATCTACATAAGGTTGAATTCAAACGTGTTGCCCAGTACTTTTCATTCCACGTTGCTCAATTAAAGTTGTTCAAATACGTTTGGTGTTACCACAAAGAGTTGGCTTGATATCTTGTATTGCTTTTAACGGTGCTTCATTCTGACAACTTAATGTCAAGCAAGTGAAGGGATTCGTGAAATGTACATGCCTTTAGTAGTCAAAAGCAACTTTACGATGTGTTGAATGGAGAGTGCACAAAGTAACATCGAAGCTTTTTAGCGATAGTTTGTATGCAAGACCTTTTTTTATATGAAATATTTTACTGGTCTTTATATATTTAGATATATTTGTTTATAATTGTGATAGAAATGTTACCTAAATCATAATTTTATGAATGATTTGCAAGTATGTTTGGTATCGTAAGAATAAATGCTAGTTTGAAAGTGTATTGTTTGACTATCGATTTACCCTCCTTCGTCCGTTCGCTAAACTGGATCCTGGAAAATCATTAAAAAATAATTGAATATTAAATAAAGTACAAAATATATACACTAAAGATTGTTCTATAAAAAGTCTTTAAAAAGAAAGTTCGTTAGGGAAGTTATCACAACCCCGCAAACGAATGTTTTTGGATTATTCTTGAATCATGCTGTCGGTCGGTTGGTCTGTCACGCTGCACATGTGTATTTTGTGCCGCGAATAGGTCTCTCAGTTTGAACTAGTTTCTCAGTTCGACATTAACTGTAAAGATATATTGATAAATCCTATCTAGACGTGCACGACGTAATTTTCGTGTTTGTCGCAATGCTATTTGCAGAGTAATGTTATATAAACGTATGCAATTTTTGGAAACTTACATAATTGTACATGATGTACTTTGTGTCGTGTAATCGTCACTCACCTTTCTGCTGATGAACATTAAACTTTGTAGACATTTTGTGTCTACTATCTAAAATTGCAAGACAACATTTTCATGCATGTCATGTATTCTTTGCAGAGTTATGTTCCCTTGAACTAAAGCAAATTAATGTTAATTAATATTAGGATATATTTATTGTACAACACTAAATTTCAACTCATTAACTTATGTCAACATTGTTGACAGGTTTCATTGGGTCGCGAAAATATATGACAATATTGAAATAACAATTTACTTGCAGAGTGCTCAATCCTTCTTCCAAATAAGATCTGTTTCTGTTGAAACAACAACTGTCTATCCACATTCATCTTAAAATTCATCATGATTGAGGACAGACAGTGGTTTAAAGTTCAGAAATCATATCTTGACGTAGATGTTTGTATTGATCTTTTTGAACTTGCGGGGTCTACATTTAGTATTTCATCGTGATATTTATCGAATATTCGTAGTTTTCCGCACATACTCTGTAAACGTTCGGAGTGACAAATGTGTACGAAAGCAGGCGATGGGGCACGAAGCTCATTTGGGTGCTTATACCTTAAGTGATTTTGTCCCAATAATAGATTGTTTAATGTGTCTGCAAAAATACATACACATACATGCAAAACAAAAATGAAATAAAAACAAGAGATGTGTTTGTCAGAAACACAATGCCCCCTACTGCGCCGCTTTGAGAAAAAAAAGACCTTTGACCTTGAAGGATGACCTTGACCTTCACCTTTCACCACTCAACATGTGCAGCTCCATGAGATGCACATGCATTTTTTTTTATTTTTTTTTTTACCTTGAAGGATGACCTTGACCAAAGTTTTCAGACGGACACAGAGACGGACGGACAGACGGACGGTCACAATTTTTGTGAGTATTGAAAGGCCATGTCAATATACACATGCATACCAAATATGAAGGTTATATCTCAAGGGACATAGAAGTTATGAGCATTTTTCGAAACCTAAACGCAGATTTTGAAACCTAAACGCAGACCCCTACTTCAAGGTCAAGGTCACAGGGGTCAAAATTTTTTTGCGTATGGAAAGGCCTTGTCC
>VMBQ01005243.1:15334-60473 GCA_007657795.1 Dreissena rostriformis
TTTCGCGCGACACACTGTCCAATGATGGTGAACATATGTGCCAAATGATTTCAAAATCCCTTGATGAACGACATAGTTATGGCCCGGACAAGCTCATTTATGGCCATTTTTGACCTTTGACCTCAAAGTGTGACCTTGACCTTGGAGATATTGACGTAATTCTTTCGCGCGACACACTGTCCAATGATGGTGAACATATGTGCCAAATGATTTCAAAATCCCTTGATGAACGACATAGTTATGGCCCGGACAAGCTCATTTATGGCCATTTTTGACCTTTGACCTCAAAGTGTGACCTTGACCTTGGAGATATTGACGTAATTCTTTCGCGCGACACACTGTCCAATGATGGTGAACATATGTGCCAAATGATTTCAAAATCCCTTGATGAACGACATAGTTATGGCCCGGACAAGCTCATTTATGGCCATTTTTGACCTTTGACCTCAAAGTGTGACCTTGACCTTGGAGATATTGACGTAATTCTTTCGCGCGACACACTGTCCAATGATGGTGAACATATGTGCCAAATGATTTCAAAATCCCTTGATGAACGACATAGTTATGGCCCGGACAAGCTCATTTATGGCCATTTTTGACCTTTGACCTCAAAGTGTGACCTTGACCTTGGAGATATTGACGTAATTCTTTCGCGCGACACACTGTCCAATGATGGTGAACATATGTGCCAAATGATTTCAAAATCCCTTGATGAACGACATAGTTATGGCCCGGACAAGCTCATTTATGGCCATTTTTGACCTTTGACCTCAAAGTGTGACCTTGACCTTGGAGATATTGACGTAATTCTTTCGCGCGACACACTGTCCAATGATGGTGAACATATGTGCCAAATGATTTCAAAATCCCTTGATGAACGACATAGTTATGGCCCGGACAAGCTCATTCATGGCCATTTTTGACCTTTGATCTCAAAGTGTGACCTTGACCTTGGAGATATTGACGTAATTCTTTCGCGCGCCACACTGTCCAATGATGGTGAACATATGTGCCAAATGATTTCAAAATTCCTTGATAGATGACATAGTTATGGCCCGGACAAGCGGGACAGACCGACAGACAGACCGACCGACAAAGTGACTCCTATATAGCCCCCATTACAATGGTAATGGGGGTATAATAAACACATTAATATTTCGTTATACTTTTATTAATCATAAAAACATTTATAAGTCCAGTTTTGTTTTGTAAAACAGGCATTTGTACGGACAATTAATAGTTATTCACTAAAATGATTCAATATATTTATTACGATGAAGTTTTTTTCTATTAATAGCCCAAGTAGACAAAGTTTGACATCAGTGTTTACAAATAAAAAACCTATGAACAAACATATATCATACATTTGAATATACAATTCAAATATCGCAAAAATTATATCAATTAAAAAAAGCAAACATTGCCTCGTAATTGACTATGGACAAACAATTGAAAGTGGAGTATTGCAATTTTAAAATTTAAATTACAGTTTCGGATATCAAGGGTATTTCATATATTATAGACTTTCAATGCAATCACACAATTATAGTTTTGTTAAATTATCCTATATCTCAACGAGTCTTAATAGAAATACCAAGATGAAGAAATGTTAATAATTCTTCACCATACTATACTTATTTATACTTATAACATTTGTTGAAAACGTTGCTTGGAGGACAATATACAGTTAAAGTATTATACTATTTTGTATAGCAATTAACTGTTTATATACTGAGTGAACGCCTTATTATGGACTACTTCGATACAATAGACAGTTTAAAGCAAAAAAATATGTACACTCATATCCAATAAACAAACTAATCCAAACTATTTTACTGTGGTCTATTGTCACACTGTCTATCCGAAACGAAACAATAAAAAGTCGTAAGGCTTTCTACACTACAATTTAAGATAAGAGCAGAACTTTTATAACATCCTTATTGATAAAGGTGTTGAAGTATAATTCCCAGATAGTATGTTTTTACCATTTTAAAATGGAAAACAATCCAGTCCGCGCTGGGGCCCTCTTTATAATGTGTAAGTAACAACAATATATGTACATTACATATACAATTAATGTAACAACAAGATGCGGTACAAAATACATCAGAATACATTAAATTGATGATACAAGCGTTATTATGCGATCGAACCTGAAAACAGCGATAAATTTAACAGCCACATAGTCTATTAATAGATGTAATTAGCTCGATAAATTTGTACATATTTGGCCTTTGTTTGTAAAACATTGGAATATATTTGATCTCAGTTCCGTATACAATTTACATTCACATTCAATAATAAAATGAAAATTAGTTTTGAGTTTTTCCAAATAATACACGTTCTTTAATCTTTTGGAATTGACGTTGGTCTAGCCCCTCTACCTGTCTCCATATTTAATCTTTGTGATGACATACATATTTTTGATAAACTTAAAGGAAACATTTTTACATGACAAAATACTCAGGTCTGGTTGAACCTAAAAAACAGTAATATGTTGATTAAAAATGTGCCCTCTTCAGGCAACAACATGATAACATACTTGTTGTTTTTTTAATCCTGTTTACATATTAAAAATCTGAAGTTTTATCAGTTTAACAATAACCTTTTAAAAGGTATTGATGTATAAGGTAAAAAAGGCTTCTATATATAAGTATAACAAACAACATGCATGAAATAGGAACAAAGAGGCATTTTTTTAATTCTTCAAGGGCCATTTTTTAGAAGTATCTCATGCGATCTATAATATGTTTATTAAACTTGACGGATAGAATGTCCCACACAACCATTATCACCTAGTTTCATAATTATCCGACTTGGAATGTTTGAGTGGGAGAACGGATAAGGTTAAGATATATTTTGAATAACTTGTATTTACTATACGTGAACATACACTATGTGACCATAGAGTGTGGCCCGTTTCGGGAATGATTTGAACAAACGTTGTAGAGGACTGCCTGACCACGTTACACATGAACTATTTAACCCTGCGCCTGTGGTTTTTCAGAGATGATTTGTAAAGTTATTTACTATATAAGTCTTTATAAATAACGTTAACCCTAAAACGTGGCCAGTTCTGGCACAAGGAGCATGAATTGACCACTCGCCAGCTGTCAATCAAACTCACGGACAATCAATCAGATTTATTTTATTGCGGCCACATGGTCCGACAAACAAAAAGTGTCGGAGTAGTTGAATAAGCGTTTTATGTAAACAAAACTAGTAGGCGGAGCGATCGCTTATTTGGCGACTGGTCAATTGAAAGAATGTATAAGAGGACCACTAGACGACGTTACACACCAAATATTAAACCATTGGCACCTGCGGTTAAAAAGAATTGTGTTATGTGACCACTAAGGCGTGGCAAGTTTTCAAACCAGGGGCTTTTTCAGTAAACGTATGGAGCACCACTAGACAATATAACCTAGCAATATTAAACTTCATGACCATTGCGGTTCGAAGACGAAGATTTCTTAAGGTATTTTCTTTATAATTCTAAATAAATCAGGTGACCTCTGGGGCGCGGCCACTGTTAAACACAGCGGTGTGGTTGGAACAATCTGCGCTGATGACCACTACACGATGTCACAAACCAACTATTTAATCCCTTGTGGTTCAAGATATTTTTGAAGTTATTCACTATTTTAATCTTTACAAATAAATATTCCCTTCAGACTTGACCAGTTTTGAAAACTTGGTCATGATTTGAACAAACTGAGTAAAATACAACTATACGTTGTTACATATCGAATATAAAACAACTGACTTTTCGAGATTTTCTTATTTTCTATGTTGGTAAAACATAAATTTTAGTGATCCCTGAGGAGTAGCCAGTTTTAACCGCAGGGCTTAATTGAAAAAAAACACACTTAGTAGAGGACCCCTATACGATTTTACACACCAAATATCAATCCCCTGACTCTTCCGGTTTTCGATAAGAAGAACGTTGGAGTTTTTTGTTAGGTCTGATGACCAATATATGCATTAGACCGAAACGATTTGGAAAGATGGTCGCCCATCGATTATTCCTGAACAGTAGTTAAAATCTGCCAAGCGGGTTAGGGGAAGATGTTGTTTGAATTAAAAGTTGACGCACAAGTGACGACTGAGGACGCACGACGGACTAAAGTCAGTCCCAAAAGCTCGCCATGTGCATTGCACAGATGAGCTTAAATGAGTCAATTGCATTCTTGTAACATGTCTTTTAAATGAAATAAAACTTGCGGTTTTAACAAGTTTGTTCACAAACTATCGTAAAAACACATGCTGTTAAATGTTTGAACACTATATCCTTGTGCTTTCCTGTAACAATTATCGTTTTTTTTTTCACTAAACAAAAAGTTAAAAGTAATATAATATCATATAATATTCTCGATTAACATTAAAACCAATCCCTCTCACACTCAGATCATAACGTAAGTAAATCATTGACAAAATGACAAGTTAACAAACATGTCATATATTTAAAACAGAGAATACACATTATATTTAAACAAGCAAAATAACACACTTATGACTAAAATACTAATTAAAATATCGTATCGTTTTTTAAAACAATCAAGCGACATAGATTATAAGGAAAAAGCGCGAATAATTACCATACAATCAATTATGTCAGTTCCAAGGCCTGAATGGCAAAGTGTAAATGAGTAAGAATATATTCATTATTCATATAATACCGGGGAAGGGAAAAATTGTTTCTTCTTGTTTATGTTATTATTTCTAAGTAATTTTCAGATATTATTGTGTTGCCCATAAATTCATTTAATGACTTATTTTAATAACAAAACACGTTTATTTAAATCGCCAAGATCTATAAAAAATGTGTTCAATGCTTACCACGTCTACTGCACATAACAAGATTTGTTTTTCGTTTTTCACTTTTCAATACAAAAAGAAATACACTCCGAATCGGTTTTCTTTTCATTTTACATTTTCCTTTGCTCGTATTAGAGCTGATCCCAGATCAGATGCTTGTTTGTCAGATTATAAACTTAAATGGTGATAAAATTACAAATCTGTCGTTTTTCGCGTTATATGCATCAAACATTTGATTCGCTGTAAATGGTTTCTGTGTATAAGTGAAAAAGATCTTTTTATGATTACACATTTACCTCTAAGAATGATTAGATACAATTTAAATATTAAACATATGACCAATACAATTTAACAGACATATACATTAAATATGAATCGAAACGTGCAGTTTAATGATATTTAACATAAACAAATGGAATCGAGTTACAGCTTAATCGTTTTAACTCTGCTTAACCTATTTAATATACTTAAACATGCAAGATATATAATACATTAATATAAAACCAATTTTTTGTTGTGTACATGCTTTACAATACAAAATAAAGACATTGGAAATACAATGAAAGCAAAATTAAAATACTGACACAGGAACTTATCGAAACATAAGTTGACAATACTATTTAATAAAGAGGGTATAATGCCGAAATATTCTTTAAGGGATTAAATAGTGCAATCAAAAATACAACAATAATAGTTTTTATGTTCACTTACATGGTAAAAAAACACAAGCAATACGAGTATGGACTGTTTGAAACGTTCACAATACCAATGTTTTATGTACAAATAATGCATCAATAACTAACCTGTCAAATTTGTAACAGATATTTCGTGCAATCGAATTCATTTAACTTGCAACACTTCTATATTATTTAACAGAGCATAAACAGACAGACAAACAGACAGACACAATACAGTTAGTAATAACCTCCCTCAAAATTGTGTTTTGGATTCGCAAATAGCTAATTGACAAAAATTTATACGTTCAGAACGAAGCTTAACATTATCCGTATTATTTGTCTTTTCATTGAGAGTATTTTTATTACATGGTTTCTCCATAAAAGGTAAATAAAATGAATAATACGATTGTTTTCGTCCTTGCCCCCGGATCTTTACCAAATATTGGGCATATTTCCCTGGTCAGATTTAGATTTCAGAGAATATAAATAAGAGTCTTACACAAGTATCCGGTTTTCCGATAGACATGAGTTCTCAGATCAACTTTATATATGGAAAATTCATTTACTTAAAAACTCGCGTTGTTCACGCAACCCTTATAGACCATCCAATCATTACCTTTCGTGGAACGATATATTTGCTTATGAATGGAACTTGGTTTGATTATTTAACAAAGATAAAAAACAACAATGGATTTAGTTAATGTTGGATGAAAATGATAAAACATATGATATTTTAAAACTTCAACATATACAAATGCCGTTTTAAGATGTCAATCGATATATAAACAATAACAGAGACAATTTACATGTATTTACTTAGATTTTGTGAAAATAAAACGCGTAAAAGCGTCTCTACATGACCAACCTAACTAGAGTTTTGTCACTAACGTGACGTATACCCCCACATGCTGCATTGACACAGAATATTTTGAATGCTGTCTCACAAAACAAGAGAAGCTTATTTATGGCAATTTTTAAGAATTATTATGCCATTATCATTTATGGCCATTTTGACCTTTGAAATCTTGAATTCTTTGGCATGATACGCCATCCAATGCCTGTGAACAAAATTAATGTGGAGAGTAATATTAAAATCTCACAATGAATGACATAGTTATGGCCCAGACAAGCTTATTTATGGCCATTTTTGACCTTTGAACTCAAAGTGTGACCTTGACCTTGGAGATATCGACGTAATTTTATCGCGCAACACACCGTCCAATAATGGTTAACAAATGTGCCAATTGATTTCAAAATCCCACAATGAACGACATAGTAATGGCCTGGACAAGCTCAACTATGGCTATTTTTTACCTTTGAACTCATGTGTGACCTTGACCTTTGAGATATTGACGTAATTCTTTCGCGCGACACACCGTCCAATGATGGTGAACAAATGTGCCAATTGATTTCAAAGCCTCACAATGAACAACATAGCTATGGCCCGGACAAGCTCATTTATGGACATTTTTAACCTTTGACATCAAAGTGTGACCTTGACCTTGGAGATATTGACGTAATTCTTTCGCGCAACACACTGTCCAATGATGGTGAACAAATGTGCCAAATGATTTTAAAATCCCTTGATGAACCACATAGTTATGGCCCGGACAAGCTCATTTATGGCCATTTTTGACCTCAAAGTGTGACCTTGACCTTGGAGATATAGACGTAATTCTTTCGCGCAACACACCTTCGCATGATTGCAAACAAATGTGCCAATTGATTTCAAAGTCTCACAATGAACAACATAGCTATGGCCCGGACAAGCTCATCTATGGCCATTTTTGACCTTTGACCTCAAAGTGTGACCTTGACCTTGGAGATATTGACGTAATTCTTTCGCGCGACACACCGTCCAATGATGGTGAACAAATGTGCACAATGATTTTAAAATCTCACAATGAACAACATAGTTATGGCCTGGACAAGCATTTGACCTTTGAACTCAAAGTGTGACCTTGACCTTGGAGATATCGACGTAATTTTTCGCGCGACACACTGTCCAATGATGGTGAACAAATGTACCAAGTCATTTTAAAATCTAACGATAAATGACATAGTTATGGTCCGGACAAACTTTTGGTTTAAAGCGCACTAAGTGACCCCGTGACCTAGTTTTTGACCCGGCATGACCCATATTCAAACTTGACCTAGACATCATCCAGATACAACTTCTGACCAAGTTTGGTGAAGATCGGATAATTTTCGGGATAGACCGACAGGCAGACCGTCCGACAAAGTGACTCCTATATAGCCCCCATTACCAATGGTAAAGAGGGTATAATAAATAGCATTTTGAAATAATAGTTCATCCAATTAGCTGTCATCATTTGCATCACGTCACCGTCCAAGTTCATATATATTTGACGCGCATGCATGAGTATGTAAGCTGTGTATGAGAATGAGTTATTTAACAGCGTTTTATATAATAATGTGATATATTTGCACTCGAACACGGGTGGCATACTCAAACTTGACTCGCCTATCGGCTCGTCTAATAAAGTATGTCAGCTAAGAACTCGTCCACATATATCACTGTACTGTACATAACGCTGTTTAGATATCTTGTTATATTAGGCGGGGCCTGAATCAATAATTCACTGATCACAAACGATGTACACAACACTCCTTGTGTCGAAAATTTGCTCATTTTACCATACATTACACTTCAGTTTCTCTACGGTCAACTTTAGTCTCGACAACGAAAAACGAAACAATGCTAGCACCTTCGAGTCGATTGTTCTCACACGTGATTTCCAAACGTTTTCCACTCAGCTGGAATATAAACATATTATCGTGGCTTTATTTGATGAATGAAACGTGTAGTTGGTTTGTATTAGGTACTAACGATTGGACATACCATCAATTTAATGATGTGTTACATACACCAACCATTTGATGTGTTACATGCGCAGACTATTTGATTTTAGTGATAAAGCGTGTTTGTTAAACACATGTCATTCTATTATGTTGACTTTCGTTCTCACGATTTCATAGTTTACATTTGTTTGTATACACATAAAAATTTAATATCTTGTGATGTAATTAAGAACTCGAGTTCTAAAAGATTAACATATTCTAAACAAGAGCACCGCATAGCGGGTGCCAACGCTCGGCTGTGGGTGCTTGGATTTTTTTTACATTTGACCTTGAAGGTCATTGACCTTGACCTTTTCACCACTCAAAATGTGCAGGTCGATGAGATAAACATGAAAAACCAAAAAAAGGTTGTTTTGACCTGTGACCTTGAAGGATGACCTTGACCTTTCACCACTCAAAATGTGCAGCTCAATGAGATACACATGCATGCCAAATATCAAGTTGCTATCTTCAATAATGCAAAAGTTATGGCCAATGTTAAAGTTTTCGGACGACTACGACGGAAGACGAGCTGGCTATGACTCGAAAACAGTCGAGCTGATAAAAGTATGAGCTATCAGAAAACAAAGGTGGGTATAATCACATATACCTTCTATCATTTGGAATCAAATAAAAAACAAGTGAACCTCAAATGCATCCGAAGAAGATAAAGTTGATCATCACTGACAGTTTTTAAAAATTAATGTTCATGACTCTTATGAATGCCAGTATTGTTAACATCTTAGACATTCCAGTTGTAGTTCTTTGATGGCCGAGTGTGTTTAATAAACAATGTGTAAATCTAGTTGTATCAGCGAGCATTCTACTTAATTATTGTGATCTTCTAATTTTGAAACAAGACAGAGTATGGACAGATATATTCAATAACGTAATTTTGAGATAAAATAAAAGACGTGAATATATTTTTAGACGAAGTAAAAGGAATGGATATCAGTTGTCAATCACAGGGTAAGAAAACACTTGAGTAAAGCTTTCTTTCAATTTAATACCATTTTTCTAAAAAACATCATTTTGTTTCGTACGTGGATATGTTTGCAAAAATCATTATCGACTGAGGCTTTATCATGTATATAGTAAGGGTCTTTACATATTTCTAAACGTACCTTTTCTGTTTTCATACGTTGTGTAACAATACACAAAGAATCAAGCAAACTTTTGTCATCGTCATTGTTTAGCGTTGCCGAGAATGATTCAACCTCATCCAATGTTAGTGCCTTCTGGAGTATATTACACAATCGTAATTACTAGAGTGTGTTCATTCTGAATGACGAGTGTTCGTTTGCAGGTACAACCAAACGTATTTAATCAAAGACAAAAATCTTCTTCATTAAACGGTGCAATTGTTTTATAAAGCACCATGCAGTTGATGTAAAGCATACAAAGACATAAACTAAAACATACATGAACTGAATTATCATGATAAAATAACACTTAAATTGTGCAGCCAATTATCGAAACATATGAACTTCTATGCAGATTGAAACTGTCAACCGCTGATGTTACATGGGCAGTGCATATTGTAGTGAGCATAGCTTTAATAAGGACATTTAGGATAATGGGACTTACGACTAAAACACACGTTTATACAACTTTCTAGCTAATTTCGGAGGAGTGCAAGAAATTGGACAACTCTGTTATTTATCCGGAAAAAAACCCACAGCACATTGTGAGTAGAGAATATGTGCTCTCAATGTGTTTCATAAGGTAAATCGATATACATCTCCACAAAATGCTAGCGAGGTAAGAACGGAAATAAAGTAATTGAACGTGTTGCATAGTTGCACAGTTAATACTAATAAATTAATAAGCATGCACAAAAAAGTAACACCATGAACATCACCAGGAGCGGAACTACCGTTTACGTTCGCTAGTCATTTAATTCAGGAAGGACAAATTATCTGTGTGAATTTAATACGAACCAATTGATCGACACTGCTTACCTGATAATGTGTTGGGATATTGATAGTCGTCTTCAAAAACACAGCAACAGGCTTGTTAATATCTATCATTTCGATTATACGAAGTCTACATCGCAGAAAATGTTTTCTTGGAAGGTCGTCTATATGTTCTATTTCTTGAAAAGCGTTTTCTGTTTTGTACTCGATGCATAGCACGTCTGCTGTCTTTATGACTTCTGATTTCTTTAACAAGTTATCAAGAAGTGTCAACTTGTTGAGTCCTGCAAACTTGGCTGTGTTTGAAAAGAAATGAAATATAATATTGATAATAAAAATGTCATTATCTTACAAAATGTTTTTAAAACATGGTTCGCAAGATTGATTAGACACATTCTTATGCAAAATCTATGTAAATTCCATAAATCTAATGGTTTCACATTTTATGTATGAACGATACAAAACTTGGTGTGTCACATTCCAAAGTTAATGCCTTTGATATATTATTAATGGAAAAACAGTTTGCCGACTTAATTTTTTACCAAAATACTAAGTCGCTAACTTATCACGTAGCACGCTACTATTTAGCTGTGGGTTAGTATTTTGATCGCATTTCAATTTTATTTTGAATAATACAATGCTGAGGAAAGAGACACTTTGCACACATTCATTTCTACTTCAAGTTTCTTTAGGGAAATACTGGCAACGAAGTATAGTATTTAACTATCTTTATTGGTCCACCATTACATCATATGTTTTCAGCTGATTAGGGTCATCGAACTTTTACACCAGCAGGGTGCCAATTAACATGGGTTCATAAGCAAGATTTGGGGATAAGTCACATAAACATGAATTTAGCTAGGCTTTGCTTTTTAGAATAATGGAAGCAAAGCAAGTCACCTGCCTATTACAATGCCTATCAATTAAATATTTTGCGTCACATCATTTTGCTATTTAAATTGTTTACCGTATTATAATCAAATAATAACAAGTCCATTTTTAAGCAGTATTAATCTTATGTTTAATATCTGATTGTATGACAAGCCTTGACCAGACATTTGCCATCTTGTGGTGCAAATAGTCCTAACACATTGATGTTCATGTGAATACCACGTTCCATGATCTGAACGTTTAAAGTGGTTCAACTTATTACATTTTGTTTAATCTTATACTATAATAAATCACATGGTTTTGATATGATTATATGTTCTTCTCAGGTTTTGTGTCTGATCGTCGAACATACGACGGACGAGAAAATGTGGACGGGCAGACGGACGGCATACAAAGATGGTCAATGTGTGAACTAAATTTCATTATACCACCTTATGTGCGTTTCCAATTATTTTTGTTTTTAATATATGATCAAACGGACAAAGCAATTGGCGAAGACGGGCGAAGGGCTATCCTTCATTCGCCAAGTGTGTTTACTAAATTTGCATGATCATACCTCAATAAACTCTTAAGAAATTTTGTTTAAACGTTGGCTAAATTAATCAAAGTGAATTGATCTTTGACCTCAGGTGACAGATACAAGTTATTACTATTATTCACATTACCGTTTAAAGTTAAAACAAGTTTTAAAATGCATCTCTTATAAACCTTTAGTTTCAACCGGTGAAACACCGATAGAGTACTTCATATGGCATTAATTATGCATGTTGTTATAACATGTTATTTATGTGTGTTGTATTCACGCGAATTGTCGTTGATGTTTGCATATGAACGTTTATCAGAATTGCATGTAAATTAGTATAGCGCATTTAATTTAAAAAGTAGTGGTTTAATACATACCTACATACTCTTCCCATAAACGTGTTTTAACCCGACATAATTCTAAACAGTCAGGTACACCAACAACGTTTGTTTTGAAAGAAGCATGGGGAGGCGTGTTAGCAAATAGTGTTTTGTGAACCTGAAGCTCAAATTTGAATTGCGCTTTAAAATGATAATTGTAAGCCAGATATACGTCTTGCGCAGCAAGGCCGACTTCGCCGGATACAGAAAAGCGTGGTTGTGGTGGTTTTGTATTTCCCACGTTTTCTGCATTTTCACTTTTTGCATGATCACCAATAAAGGTCAGTAAACGTTCAACTGTGATGTAATCCTCTTTTATCTTGCACTTTAATGTACAGTTTGGAAGTCTGCATGTTCCGCCGTTAGCTGTCATTGTTAAAGCCTCCAAAATGCATTTTGTGAGAAAGCTCGACCCTCCTTTGGTCGCCAGCGCTTCCTGTGTTGGTTCACATGCGTTGATCTGAATCATCTTTTTATTGTCAAAGTTTATTGGCGATCCGGCATTCTGCCTTTCTGTCTGGTCAGTGTTTCCTTTGAACATTTTAACAAACTTTGGATAGCAGCAATCTAAAAATACGATCGTCTTATTAATTGCGTAATCCTTGTTTCTCTCAGATAGGTGATGAAGCTTTTCTGGGAAAAACACATTCATATCAAAATGACAGTTATTTGTTATTTCGATGCAATTGTTCCGATCGCTATGTCCTGAATAGTAAAACAGCAGCGTGTGAATTTTTGCTTCATTGGCAAGTTTTTCCAATGCCTTGTATATCTTCTCTTCAATGCTTTCCAATTTCTCCGATTGATTTTCTGGTATGATAGTGTGCAGATGGTCACTCCTACAATGAAAAAAATAAATAAAATAAAGCAACTTAATTGTACATGATAAAATATCGCAATACAAATCGAGTCCAACTGAACTAAAACTCTATCATTAGACGAGTGTTTTCGTTCAAGAGACGTTCTTGTTTGAAAAACATTCTTAAATAACATACATTGTCAAAACTGGTGTCAGATCCCTGAGATACAATTCAATGTATAATAAGCTTCTTGCTTTCTTGATTCTGTAAGGTATTTTCATTTCTACGTGTTCACCTTATTATTGCCTGTACGTGTACTTTATATTTCTGAAGGTAGCGAATTTTTTTAAGCGTTGTCTCTACCATTTTTTCTACAAGTTCCTTGCTATAATTTCAATCCCTGATCAAGGGTGTATTCGCGTAGAAATTTCGATCATTTGTATTTAAATTATATTTTGGTATTTAATTATAGTATTATTTATTTTCATAGTTCGAATAACAAATACCCGGTTTGGTATTTCTCTCGGGCTCAATGTTCGCTTAAGTTCAAATACCTAATATCTAACTGGGTGTTCGACCGTGGCTCGATTAGTTCAATAACACATTGCCAAGCTTGTTATTTTTCCACGGCTCGATGGTCGCTTAAGGTGGAATATACATTACACAGCTAGGTATCCCCCCCCTCGATTTTCGCTGAAGTTCGAATACTCAATCACCATTTTGGTATTCGATCCTGGCTCGATATACGCTCTATTTCGAATACCAATTACACAGCTGGCTATTGGTCCTTAGTTCGAAATATAAACAAACATGTGAATATAAAATCACAGCTTGGTATTCGTCCCTGGCTAGGTATTTGATCAAGTTCCAATACAAAATACAAATCAGACCTCTGCTCAATATTTCCTAAATTTCGAAAACTCAATACCCATCTGGGTATTCGTTCGGATCGATATTTGCCATATATCGAATATCCAATACCCAGCTGAGTATTCTACCTTTACCCGATAATCGCAATAGTTAGAAGACCACTAAACAACTGGGTATATGACATTACCTATGTATTCGCAATAAGGCGCATACCCAATACCAAGCTTGTTATTCTGCCATGACGTGATATTCGCAAAATGTTGAATACTCAATGACCAGCTGGTAGTTCGTCCCTCGCTCGATATTCGCTTAAGTTCGAACTATTTATAATTCAGCTGTGTATTCGTTCCTGGCTCGGCAATGAATCCAAAATAACCGATGCCCACAACATAAACAACTATATGGTCCTAAGTAATTCCGATCAGTCTCACCACATAGGATTGCATACACAAAAACACGCTTAAATATGTACCAAAACATATGCACTCTGTTGATATAAAAACAAAACTCTATCAATATTTAATGTTTAAAGCAAATATTTGAACGTGCATTTTTTAGTTTAAAATAACAGAGTTTTCGCAAGTTCATACCTTATACACATGGATGGTAACACTCTGGATGTAGCAACAGTGGCAAACTTTCGAATATCGTTTTCGTATGTTCCGAATTGATCATATCCTGCTACAAGAATGGCACCAACACCGACACCTAATACAAACAATATACAATTATTAACTAGTTGACTATTAAATATAATCAAATACGCCGGTAGAATGTAATTTTCTTCCTACAGAAGAAATCTCCTTTTTTGGTCAAACAGTCAATAATGGTTCAACATATGATGCCCGTATATATACATTCGTCTGCATGTTTTCTTAATGAACAATGTTCAAAGAGTATGTTGCAAGCTAGCTGCAAATAATATGTTGGTTATTTTTTCGGTTACGTAATTCTTAAGAAAGTGTTTGATGTATACGCCGTTCGCAAAGCGTCAGCACTTAGATATTTGGATTTGGTAGAAACTTTATTTTTCATTCAATTTTGACCATAAATCTAGAACATATTTGCGTCTATCGCGTTCAACCGTTAATTCTCCGCATGGATAATATGGCATGGTGGACTAAGTGCATAAGACCACTTGAGTTATAGTCATTTATTTTCCCCGAAAGCCCAATTAAACCTTAAAGCCGCATTTTACTCGGGTCTTTAATATACTTATACCAACCCCATAGAAATATATGGGTCATATTTCATGTATGTCTTTCTGAAAGATACATTCTCACTGAGTATAATCCATATTGGCTACACAGTAGGAGTTTATTAATTTGTGTAAGTATAACTTTATTTAAACCACATCGTGAATGTAACACATTGAATTTAATGCCATAATTCAAAATGCATTTATATTTGGAACATGCTCAATCAATCGTTTTGTGTAGTAAAGCAGAACAGATACAGCCATTACATGAAACAGGGATTTTGAAGTTCATTTGCGTTTGTGTCCGAATATCATTTTATAACTAAAATTGAAACTTTAAAGGCAATAAACTAGAATAATCACTGCAAGTTATCAATACCCAATATACTTTAACGATAACCATATAATACTGTTAAATATGAACTCGATTCAAGACAAATATGGGCTCTAAATTCAAATAGATGATCATCAAAGATGCCACTAGCATATGTTTAATCATTGAATTTAAAATTTTAAGTTTTTATGTACCTGTGACATTATTAACATTAAACATGCGTATGACACATATATATTTATAATAATCTATTGTGAATGATTAAAATAGTGTGCGGAATTCAGAAGAATAAGATCATAAATAAAGGATACACCTTTCGTTTGTAACAATTACTTTGACATCGCGTTTCTTCATCACCTTAAGTTTGGCACATGTATTAAGTTATTTTGAAATTTTAAGTACATGTAGTATTTTTGCAAACAATGTGCTCTTAATCGATCTTTGACCTGACACTATGACATTTTCCTTCAAGATAACATTTTATTTTTCTATGCCACAAATTAGAATGGGTTTACAATTTTTTCAATACTCATCACTGAAATAAAAGATCGAACAACATACACAATTTGTCCAAGTAACTTCTCTTTTGAAACCTTTGACTTAAATATGTTCTTATTCTTAAATATAGCCGTATGGTCATTGTGTGAAAATCAGGCCTATATTAATAAGACTGACACTGTGTGGCAATTTATTTCAAACTCATTCAATGCATGAAAAGTTTAGAATCCGAAGAAACCTAAACAGGATGCTAGTCACAAGCAAATTCAAAACGCTGCTTCTAAAAGCGATAAAAGCTCTTTCCCAAAATTAGATCTGGAGCCGTATTCACCAATAAACGTAAGTCTCAAATCTTAGACTCAGCTCAAGTTTCTGACTCAGACTCAGACTCAGCCTTACAAAACTTAATTCACGAAACATAAAATGGTAAGTTTTAGACTCAGACTCAGTAAGAAAACTCTCAAATGCTAAGTCTACAATGTTTAGACTTACGTTATACAATCATGACGTAACGTCGTATGAGCGTTTACTTTACAAAATGGCCGCCGCACGCGCTACTTGCGTAATAATAAAACTAGAATTAAAAGAGTGTTTCTAGATCGTACCAACCCTTTTGAGATTTATAGGGATATTGAACTTTACAAACGGTATCGTTTTACCCGGCCGGGAATTGTATTTATTTGCAATATTTGACATCGATTAAGATATAGATTTAGACAAACTCTTCATGCAGAATATAACATCTGATGCTTTCTTGAAAGTTGTAATAAAGCTCAGAAACATGAAACAAAGCTGATTCTTAAGGCGATAATAAAAATCTCATTTTATTTTCAATTCTTAAACTAAACTGTTATTTTTTCGAGTGTTCCACAATCTGTATTTTCACATACCATCAAAGGTATGCAGACGGAAGCAAGGTACAGTAATGCCATTGACAAGTACATCATATTAACATACTAATTATAAAACGCTAACAAATCTTTCAATTGCGTACTTACCAATAAACGGATTAATTTCTGCAAGACAGTCGTAGATGGGGCATTTAATTGGGTTGTAATGAGAGTTCCTCAAACATGCACAACACACATCAAATCTGCATTTCTCGTGCATACCTATTACAAAAAGAACGTAAGACGATATATTCGTAAGTAAATTTCTTATTGATATTGTTGTCTTTGATATGAGTTTTCAAATAATCGTTTTAAATAAATGTCACTGTTTCTTAAATTTAAACAATTGATCTGGAAGCATCTGCAGGAGATTATTGTTATCATGACTTCACGGTCATTTATTCAAGGCATGTGTTGTCATATGTTGATATATACAATGTATCAACTCTACCTGCTTGATTTTAGTATCATATTACGCAGTACAAGTGCTGTGTCTCTCTGATACCATATAGCCAGCTGCTAAATATTACCAGGAATATATAGGTAGTTTGTTTATACGCACAAAGTACCATGGCAAGTGATCAGTTGCATTAAAAGTAGACAAAGAACTAATACACATGACAACCACAAACAACAATGAATCATACTGGGGTTAACGCATTTGAGCGGTCCATGCAAAGCATGGCACTGGGGTTTTATGGAGCTCAAACTTCATTATTGGCCTAAAATATCAGATCACGAAATTGCCTGTAGGGTTCCAATGTCGGTTGCAAAAGCATATGCTTCTGCTGGTCATGTGACGCACCATACAGTGTAATTTATAGCTATGGATGCTATGTTAAGTCAGCTTTTTAGAAAGAAACATTTTATGCGAAATAATCGTCAACAAAAGATCGTATGGCAGTACTTATAAAGACAAGAGTATTTTTGAAAAACAACCAATCGACATATTGCGTAGTAACAAGCTCAAGAAATTCCACGCTGTACATCCACATAATTATACCAAATTGATAGTATAACTAAACAAACTTACGTGGCCACACTGCCCGATTAACTAAACATAGTTGGCATCGATTATTTGATACATCTTCGTTACATTGTTTTGGCCCTGACCAACCAAGCTCGGAATAATGTCGTAAGAGTGTCTAAAACATACAAACGATTGAGCAAGGATTTCTTTTTTATTATTTTGGAAACCAAACATACTAGTTGGTGATATTTTAATCGTTTCTAATTTAGGCAAATACGGAACAAAATAGTTTGGCCAATACATGGTTGTAAAGCATAAGCACATTCCAAACTATAGTTGACCAAGCTAAAATGCGACAATAGGACAAACACTTCGGTTAGGTTTGTGGAAATGTCAAAATAGCACAAAGACAGTGAAAGTAGAACGCTTTAATTAAAACGGATTGATTTGGTTCATAACTAAAATTTCTGATGTACTATTAGTATGATGTATTATTTCTTTCAGGCACATTTGTGTATTACCCTTATATCTTGCGATAGCTTTTCTCTGATCGGTCCTAAATCTGATGGGTCAGCCAAACATTCAATACATTGAGTCGATATATCAATAACCTTCTGTGCGAGGTTCTCGTCGGTCCAGATAGATTTCTGAAACATACAGTACAACATAGCAACATGTTTCCAGATAGTTTGTGCCAGCAATTCTGTCTAAGGTCCAAATGCATTTTTTGTGTTTCTATCTGGAATCCCACTTTTGCAGCGGTAGTTTGTAATTGACACGCCAAAAAAACAACAACACAGGTTCCTATGAAACCAAATATGTTCGAGTCAGTGTTAAAACGTCGCAAATGTTTTCTGCTAGTTCATAAATTTAATGTGTTAAAGCGTAGTTCATAATGCCACATATTCCACTTTAAAAACTCAGCTTGTGACAAAAACCAATGGAACAATATATCAAGGTGCACACGTGTAAATGCTGTTTTAGTTGTGTGTAAAGTTTCATCATTGCAGCAGCGATAAGTATTGACTTACACGTTAAGAATGTTTAAAATGTACTCTTTTATTTAATATAAAGAACCATATCTCCGAAAGTGCGTAGGATCACATGCTGGCTAATGTGAAAAGAAAAGTGTCATCTCTCTAGCAGCAATACTTTCCGAGTTCCTTGCGACCCACATAGCATTTTTCACATAAATGTAATATAAACAAACTTTATATAAGGTCATTATACGACGTTACATAACATCTACCAAAAATTTGGCCCTAAGGGTTCCAGTGGAGATGATTTTTAAGGTTTTTACTATAGGCATACACGGCAACAGTTTCAACAGTATGGGACCAAATCTGAGGTTTCAAACCCCTTTAATATTCTCTGGAGCTAATTATTAAACAAACAAGAACCATTTAAACCATGTTGACAGAGGACCACCCAAGAAACGTCCATGTGAAGTTTCGCCTTATTCCACGCAGCCGTTCAGGAGAAATTGTAAGAAGAATATGTATACGGACGCTCGCTCAGATTTTTAAACAGTAATAACTGTCTCAATATCATTTAGTAAATTAAGGCAATCGTTACACATTAGTCGGGTGTTGATAGATTCCATGTTTCATACAAATAGGTAATGCGAGTAAATTAATATCTTCCAATGTATTCATATGTTTCTATAAATATACCTGTGTAATAAAGGCATGCATCAAGGGTCACATTCATCATAGCTTTGGTCTTTGACACAGTTATGTCTCTGCATTGTTTTGAAATAGGCGACAATTCTTGCACCTAAACCGACCAACACTAATTGATTGTGAGGACCATTGATTGTGAGGACCAAACACTTTGTGATTTTGGTTTTCATGTTGTTTTCGATCCGTTATAATGATTCAAATAAGATAAATTAGCTTTTTTCGATCATATTCTCTAATTTAAATTTAGATAGACTACACTTAATTAAAGAAAGATTGCTAAATAGAGGTTATTTTTAAATAAAAGTTGGGTAGATCTCTATGTACATATTTTTTTAACTAACCTGAATTCGCTTAAATACTTCGCTTGGTTCCATTTCTTGTAGTTCCTGTCCTTCAGGTACAGCTTCTAATCCAGTGACCAATTCACGTATAACTGAAATAATTCATTAATCTTCGTGTATAGCGATTTTTGTCAACAACAAATTTATATAATGAAATCATGAATACTTTTTTATGTAAGCACATAAAATATCCAATAAATATTAAAAGCGTTTTTTTTGAAAGCATATAACAATGCCCCGTACAGCACATATAAACAAATTGAAACTCCAGTTGCGTCAGCATAACAGACATCTTATCATTAAGATGTCTCTTATTTATGACAGGGTTCAATGGTTGAGTATGAGAGACAAAGTGCATCGGGTTGTTTTTATATGTTGCATATGACCTAGAACTTTGACCATGACCATAGATTAAGGGACCTGGTCTTGCGCGAGAAACCTTGGGATACAATAACTGTTACTTTAGTTAAATTATTGAAAACTTTTAAACCCAGTCAAAGTAATTCCCTTGAAAAGGTTTTGACATATTTACTGTGACCTTGATTTTGAACATAACCATGTTCCTCTGTGTGAACTGTATACGCACTATCTTTGTCACTTGTGTCATAAGGGTAACGATTATTTTACAATATTTTACCTTTCGCTTTGAATTATGGCCTTGATCATTAATCAGGGAGACTTATTTTTCGCGATATATTCCGATTCATCGTGTTTATCACTTCTGAATAGGCATAACAAATTAATCCACATTGCGCTGAGTTGAGGTATTGGTAAAGTAATATGGATGATTGGCCTTTATTTGAAGAATGCTATTGAATGCCATATATTCATCCTGGTCTGCAATATAATAAAATGCTTGTGATGAATTGATTCCACTAAAACTTTGACCTTGAATTGTAAACCATGCCAATAAAGACCCGAGCCTTCGATTAAAAATCAAACTAAGCAATAGGTTTAAACGTGGCAAAGATATGACATTGAAAAAGTTATCATGACTGATTTTCCTAAAATGACCTTTACCCTTGCATTATTTTTAGGTGCCTCTTTCATACGTGTGACACTCTCACCATTTATGCTGATCAATACTACCAAATTCGTTGAAAATCCATCCATACTGGTAGAAGTTATGCTTCTGGCAATGTGTCATGGACTGATTTGAAAAAAACAATTGGCATTGATTTGTGCCCTTAACCGTCGATCTCGAGACCAATGTTTGATACGCGACACTTCATCGCATCATTCAAGTCACTTCTGCCAAGTTATTTAAAAAATCTATACATGATGGATATTTGTATTCCGGAATCATTCCCGCCGCAAGCGCAGCCTCCGCTAAAATGTTCATATAAAACGCCGTTTTTCAAAAAAAACTGCTTTAATATAATACTTACCTACGCCGAAGCCGTGATAATCGTTTGATCTTGAAAAATTCAAACGTACAGGGGGATTGTATCCAGGAGTTCCTCTTAAAACGTTTACATAAACAACGTCCCCAGAGTTCATTTCTGCTGCAGATCCAAAATCAGTCAATCTGGCATTCAGCTTGGCATCTAATACAATGTTCATCGACTTTATGTCCAGATGCAAAAGTGGCGCCCTGTTACAAGTTTGTTTGAAGAGTGAAAATTATTTGCACATGTGCATTTGTTTTGCGGTAATCAACATAAAAATATTTCCTCCTCGAAAGGTAAGTTTTCAAAAGTACGGGTGTATAAATTGTTTCACTACAAATGCTTGAATAGGATTTGCATACTAACATATACACAGTGATGTATATTAAACTTCTACATACTCAACCTACCGTGTATGTGTTCTTGTGTGCATGTAGTCCATCGCACAAAATATTTGGTAAATGATTTTTAACCTGGTCATCATGTTCAGCGTCTCGGAGCCCTCTTTTGTGTCGTGTCGAATTGCATCAAACAGGTTGCCATTTTCAAAAAGTGGGGACACCAAATAGTATTCCCTTAAAAGCATTTAAGTGTATCTTAAAATATGACATACATAATGACAGAAACAGATATGCTTATAGCAATTCGATACATATAATGTCTACCATAATTAGCATACGTTAGTGTTGTAATAGTTTCAACATGTTGTCAAATTAAATATATAAAATTCAATAGTGTTTTGAGCGAATATCCATATAGATTTGTCATATAAAACAATTGCGTTTGTCATATAAAACAATTGCGTATCAGTTTCTAAAACTATATAATAACATATGCATATTTATTCAACAATCGATTTCATTAATGAAACCTTAATTATTTTATTATCAACAACAAAATGAGACTATGTTGAAAGAACATACTTGTTTTCAATGTCTTGGTGGTGTGCGATAAGAGGCACAATTCCAAAATGCAATATCTTTGCCACATACGTTTCCTGAAACAAAAGTCACAAAATCAGTTAACAGCATGTGAATACGAGGATATTTACTTATCTCCAATTAATCTGTTCAATAAAAACTCATGCCCAGGTAAGCACTGTACATTCAATTTGAAACATTCTTAATCCAAATAAGATAGATACCAATGTCGTATTTAGGTCGGTCATTCTTCTGAATTAGAAATATTCAACTGCAAAATTTCGTAAATGCTCGAAACCTTAAGAAAGCCTAGTTGATGGTAGGCATAACGGTACATCAGTCAATGAGAAATAACCCAAACAACAAGAAATACAAGTAAACTGAAACAGAAGTTACTTTACTTTTACTAGGAATACTTTTCTTAAATAAATCTGAAACAGTTACCTACGATTTGAGCCCAGATGATCTATTTTCATGATCATCGGGCAATACATGTGCAATAGAGTGTTACAATGTAAAAGAAGGAGACGGACGATCGGCGGCGAACGACTGACATCTCAGGACAGAAGATCTCACATTACATCAAATCAAATAAACATAGGGAAACGAATGGACACACTTTACATAACTAGGTGTAACAAGTTGCTCGAATGCCAAACAAGATGAACATTGATTAATTTACAAATATAAACATTTTCACAAATGTAGGTTGGAACTGGGTAAACATGATTAAGTTAGACGTAGAACTTGTTTCAAAAGGTCAATTTCAAAATTAATGATTCGTTGGGTGCTTGGTGGGATAACAGCGTACGACACAATTTATTAATATTTATACACTGTGATAAGTATTCTTGCATGGTAACTTACTTTTATAATCAATGCATCCATATGTGTTTCATAAGCCTTTATGTCCTTTATTCGCTTGATTGCTAGCTTTATTTCAAAGACATCGACTTTCTCTTTCGCTGTGAACAAAAATTGCTACATTGTGGGTGTTTATCTCGTTGTAAATGTTTAAGATGAACACTGTACCTGACAGGATTTATCATCTGCCATACAGATAAATACATGTGATATACGTTTGTATTATTTGATTCTGATTTTCAATATTCTTTAAAATTCAAATGGTGAAAGAAAAATAAATCTATGAACATAATTTTTTTATTTTTCACTTTAGTAAACATATCAGAAAAAAATCGCATGTTTTTTCCATAAAAAACGTAGGTCTAACAGAGTCAGTTACTTTTTTGACAAATTAAATGCGTGTGGAAAATCCACAAACATGTGTTCATCAAAACAATCAACTTACATTATCAACAAACTATCATAAGGCTACAATACAAACAATATTGATCTTTTTTTTAAAGCTACCCTCGGGTATTTTTTTAAGAATTTATCCAAAGCCAACAATAAACACAAATGTATTGATTTTAGCAAACAATCGAATATGTGGTTGACATATAAATCGTCCCTGTTCACTTGAATCTTCGGATTCAAACCTCGCTCCCGATGCATTTGAGTTTGGTAAGTGGTCAATATACCGGTGGGGTTTCCAATATGTACTCTGCCCCCCCCCCCCCCCCNGACTCCGCAACAGCCAGAAACCACAACATAATTGAATATCTTTTAGTAAACTTCTAATGGCTGGATATTGCAGCTTTGATTAAAAATTCGTCCCAACTATCGTAAGTCTAATTACATTTATTAAGAAGGAGTGCTGGGACACACTCCGGGGCCTCGCACAATGTAGCCTCATGTGCGGAGAAACCTCATAAACTTCGAAATACTCACACACGGAACGTAGGTATAACATACAAATTAAACAAAAACATTCTCGCTGGTTCAGTTCTATTAAATAGATGCCACAGTTACGTGACAGGCAATATCAGGGGATATATAAGTAACTAGATAAAGATAAGGCTTATTAAAACATCTTGTTCAGGTAAAACAATATACGTACAAAGAGCAACTTCCCCATTTACTCCTTTTTTAACATCGTGTGGTTCTTTTTTTAACACGGCAAACACATCTTTATGTAGATCTATCAACCAGCCATCGTATAAATCTTTTTTAATAGTTTCCTTGACATCATAGCTGAGGTCTTGAAGTCCAAGTTTATCTGAATAATGCAAAACTTTGTCAGTGTTAACCATTTTACTAAATTATAATATATAAATACGTTGTATATATGTACTGTTCGTTGTGGATCTGTTGGAGCCATTTAGCATCAAGTAATATGACTGGAATACACGAACATTATTTAGAACTGAACTTGAATTGTGTGTTGTACTACGAAAATGTACTTCAACTTGCTTCATGAAAGAACATAACCATTGAATGAACAAGGGTAAGATTGTGTAATCGTAATTTGATTTTAATTGTGGCTTATTTAGTTGTACTGTTTATTGAACATGAGATTAACTTACTACGAATACTTTTTTATGAGTATACATTTAATGTTATTGTTAGGCAATTTACATTGCAATATGAAGTCAGACACAACTTAACAGGATGCTCAAATGTCGATTCCACATCAATGAAACCAGCTAATCGAGAACATTTCTACATTTGGCAAGTTCCTGTTTAAATTATACATGGGTGCATGCATGTGTGCATTGAGATTCTTCTAAAATGTTCAATGTACTTACGCATCTCATCCTTAGCCTCTCTAACATAAATCAAAATTTCCTCCTGGGTCATCGTAACTGTGGCTTTTTGTAGCTGTATTGGAGAAAATGTATGCAAACAAAATATAAATACCATTTAACAACTGTTAACTAAAACCAGTATGTACAACTGTAAGATAAAGTATTTAAAAATGTAATTAATTTCTCTTTTCATTTCAAAGCAACGATATATATAACATATATATAACAGGTAAATAAACACACATTTGTATATTCTTTAAAATGCCTGATACGTTAATTCCCAATTAGGCGAAGGTCATTTTTCTTAGATTAAAGATCTAATAAAATACAAATTACTGTGGACAATTTAATCCAGAGCGGATAAAAAAGCAGTTTACTTTGACTAGTGAGGAAAATTAATCACGAAAGAAAGTAGCCACGTTCACTTTACATTTTAACCTCGTCCTTTACTTGTAAGGGACAAAAATGGACAACTGTGCTGAATGTTATATCCAACAGATAACTTGCGTTTTTCACTTCTTATCACAAATATCGACGTTAAAATGTTCATCACCGCAGGCATTTTTATTTAAATGTTTGAATCATACGCAAGCTGCACTTCATATCATAAATTATAATACGTTCAGTAATAAACAAGTTGGAAAAGGATATGTTCAAGATACATGTTGGTTTAAATTCAACATAACAGTATGTATACTGTATAGGTAGGCATAGTGTTCGTCATATTAAGTCAACTGCTTTTATAATCAAAACGTACTAATTCAATGACTGAGGTAGAAAACTAAATAATGTTCTTCTTGTTTTAACAATTAAATCTGGCGAATCATGTCAGATCATTTAGTTTCAGTAGAACTACAAAATAATATCTGGCTTCATAAAATATTTTAGATCCACAATTATATTCCTTATGTGGCAAATGGCAACGTGCACAACACAAAAGTTGTTATATCATTTAAGCGGTTAAGATGACCATCATAAAACAAAACATGCAACGTATTCAAATCGTATGATTGCAGGTTACCGAACATTAACTTATACCTTTGCTAGTTTCCTCACAGCCTCCTGTGCAGTGATGTCATGTGCTAGACACACAGGGTCGGTCAACAGGCTTGTCAGTGTTATGAAGATGTCATGGAGATCGCTGTCTGTGAATGTGAATTCCACTTCTTCATATTTATTTGAATGGCGGATATTTCTGCTAATGTCTCGCGCCTATTAAGACATTAAATGTATGTGTAATTTATACAATTATTGCGTGATGTGGATGCGACAACGTCTAAATGTATGTATCCATTCTTGTGTAAACTAATTTGTAAAATCTACAAGAGTATAAAATACATGTTGTATTATCATTGGCATATACATGCATATGTTTTGGTAAGGAAATGTTAGGTAGTACACTTTCAAATAAATCTTCCCAAAATTATAATCATGCATTTATAAAACAGTTAACCGGTATCATAACGAACATAATTCAAGCGCTCAAATTAATAACGTTTTTTTCCCACAGCAAACACGTTTTTACTTGTGTGCGTTATTTTTAACAAACAATTTCTACATACGCAGGACGAATGTATATGTCATTTTGTGATTTATCATTCACAATGTGCACGAGCATAATTAAAGTTCATCTAATTATACTTGGTGCATACGTGAAACAATCTTTGTACTTTGGTACAGATGACAATACATATATTTTGTGCTTCAAGTGCATGTTGGACCCAAAGGATTTACGACATCTCAACACCCAAAGCAGTCTTTGAATTTGAATAGCTGAGATCGCTTATTACAGTTTTATAAATTAAATGCAAAATCACTGGGATTTGCAGTCGCAACACGAATGTACTGTCATTTTGTTAGACACGTCTTTTAAATAATCATGTGAACCCGGGTGTGACCAGGTTTGACATAATAATTTTCAAAAATAATATGTGATGATGACCAAACAATATTAGTGTTTACTGGCCATTATAATAATATTGAGAAGATATTAAGACTGCTAGCTCTATACAGGGTGAAACTCGGCTATACGTATCAAAACTCTGCCAAAACGAGACAAGCACAGTTTATACACAAAAAAAAACACACGGGAAATCTTGGTTAATAGAAGATTCGACTTAACATAATTCTGAATTGCCCAATACGAGTTGAAACTTTCAGAAGCCTTTTTTACACCGTTCAAGATTTAAACAAAATAGATTTAGCAAATTGTGCCATTTATTAACACCACACACAATAAACTGATGATGAGAACGCACTAATCTTTACACATTACGTCTTCAACACAGAAGACACAATCCAAATAAATAAAAGTGCATGTAACTACCATTTGTGACGTACACACCAGATACAAGCAGTGTTCTGGCGTTGTATCTTAAAAGGTGGGACAAATGCTATACAGCGCATGAAAACGCAGGGAAATTATTTTTACTTCAGAGACTCTTAAAATTCATGTTTTTCAACATATAATATTACTATTTTGAGTATAAAACAAACAAGAGGGCCATAGTGGCCCTGGGTTCGCTCACCTGAGTAGTATTAACGTTAAGCAAGGGGTTGTTAACATTGTTTTGTGAAAAGAGAGGGGGTGTTGTTTTGGCAGATATATACATATGTGTGTAATAAGTAGTCTTTTTGTGAGTGTATGAGGACAGTAATTTAATAATGAGCATAAACAAGAGATGTGTTTGTCAGAAACACAATGCCCCCTACTGCGCCGCTTTGATTTTTTTTTTTTTTTTGTTAACCTTTGACCTTGAAGGATGACCTTGACCTTTCACCACTCAAAATGTGCAGTTCCATGAGATACACATGCATGCCAAATATCAAGTTGCTATGATCAATATTGCAAACGTTATGACCATTTTTCGAAACCTAAACGCAAGTGTGACGGAATNGCTTCATGAAAATAACATAACCATGGAATAAACAAGGGCAAGATTTTGTAATTGTACTTTGAATTTAATTGTGGCTTGTTTAGTTTTACTGTTTGTTGAACATGAGATCGATTCCACATCCAGGAAACGAGCTAATCGAAAACATTTCTACATTTGGCAAGTTCCTGTTAAAAGGATGCATGGGTTCATGCATGTGTGCATTGAGATTCTTCTAACATGTTCAATGTACTTACGCATCTCATCCTCAGCCTCTCTTACATAAATCATTTCCTCCTGGGTCATCGTAAATTCGTCGATCTGTAGCTGTATTGGAGAAAATGTATGCGAACAAAATATAATTACCATGTAACAACTGTTAGATAGAACCATTATAAACAACTGTAAGCTAAAGTATTATTAATGTTAAATATTTATTTAATTTTTCTTTTCATTTAAAAGCAACGATATATATATATATATTCTTTAAAATGCCTGATACGTTTATTCCCAGTTAGGCATAGGTCATTTATCTTAGATCAAAGATGATCTTGTAAAATACAAATTCAGAGTGGACAATTTTATCCAGAGCGGATAAAAAAGCAGTTTACTTTGACTAGTGAGGAAAAATAATCACGAAAGAAAGTAGCCACGTTCACTTTACATTTTAACTTCCACGGCTATTTTGCGGAAAAAAACGTCACTCGATGGTATGTTTTCATATATTTTCTCCGATGTTACTTGTAAGGGACAAAAATGGACAACTGTGCTGATTTTTATATTCAACACATTACTTGCGTTTTGCTCTTCCTATCACAAATATCGACGTCAAAATGTTCATCACCGCAGGCATTTTTATTTTAATGATTGAATCATACGCAAGCTGCACTTCATATCACAAATTATAATACGCTCAGCAATAAACAAGTTGGAAAAGAATATGTTCAAGATACATGTTGGTTTAAATTCAACATAACAGTATGTATGCTGTATAGGTAGGCATAGTGTTCGTCATATTAAGGCAATTGCTTTTAGAATCAAAACGTACTAATTCAATGACTGAGGTAGAAAACTAAATAATGTTCTTCTTGTTATAATAATTAAATCTGGCGAATCATGTAAGATCATTAAGTTTCAGTAGAACTACAAAATAATATCCGTCTTCATAAAACATGTTAGACCCACCAATATATTTCTTTTGTGGCAAATGGCAACGTGCACAACAAAAAAGTTGTTATATCATTTAAACGGTTTAAGATGACCATCATAAAACTTAACATGCAACGTATACAGATCGTGTGATTGCAGGTCACTGAACATTTACGTATACCTTTCTTAGTTTCCACACAGCCTCCTTTGCAGTGATGTCAAATAGTAGACACACAGGGTCGGTCAACAGGCTTTTCAGTGTTATGAAGATGTCCTGGAGTTCGCTGTCTGTGACTTTATTTGAATGGCGGATATTTCTGCTAATGTGTCGCGCCTATTAAGACATTAAATGTACGTGTAATTTATACAATTATTGCGTGATGTGGATGCGACAACGTCTAAATGTATGTATCCATTCTTCTGTAAACTAATTTGTAAAATCTACAAGAGTATAAAATACATGTTGTATTATCATTGCCATACACATGCATATGTTTTGGTTAGGAGAACGGTTATTACAGTTTTAAAAATTAAATGCAAAATCACTGAGCTTTGAAGTCGCAACACGAATGTACTGTCATGTTGCTAGACACGTCTTTAATAATCATGTGAACCCGGGTGTGACCAAGTTTGACACATTTTTTTTAAATAATATGTGAAGATTACCAAACAATATTAGTGTTTACTGGCCGTATAATATTGCGGAGAATTAAGATAGATTGATTGATACGGGGTGAAACTCAGCTTACACCAAAACACGGGAAATCGTGGTTAATAGAAGATTCGACTTAACATTATAATTATTCTGAATCAGCTTGCCCAATACGAGTTGAAACTTTCAATAGCCTTTTTAACACCGTTCAAGATTTAAAACAAAGTAGATTTTGCAAATTGTGCCATTTATTAACAAACACACACAATAAACTGATAATAAGAATGCATTCATTTTTACACATAACGTCTTCAAAACGGAAAGCACAATTCAAATGAATAAAAGTGCATGTCACTACCATTTGTGACGTACACTCCAGATACAAGTAGTGTTCTGGCGATGTATCATAAAAGGTGGGACAAATGCCATACAGCTCATGAAAACTTAGGGAAATTATTTTTACTTCAGAGACACTTAAAATTAANAGTTTCAGTGTTCATTAACCCTTGCATTGTTGATAAAATGCAACCATGGACAAGAGACGGCGCATTGCAACTCTCAGCAACCCTTTGGGTTATAAAGCTGAGAGTTGAATTATTGCAACTAACGTGAAACAATCTGTGTACGTTGGTACAGATGACAATACATATATTTTGTTCTTCATGTGCATGTTGGACCCAAAGGATTAACGACATCTCGACACCCGAAGCACTCTTTGAATTTGAATAGCTGAGAACGGTTCTTACAGTTTTATAAATTAAATGCAAAATCACTGAGCTTTGAAGTCGCAACACGAATGTACTGTCATGTTGCTAGGAACGTCTTTAATAATCATGTGAACCCGGGTGTGACCAAGTTTGACACAATTTAAAAAAAGTAATATGTGAAGATGACCAAACAATATTAGTGTTTACAGGCCGTATAATATTGCGGAGAATTAAGATTGATTGATTGATACGGGGTGAAACTCAGCTTACACAAAAACATGGGAAATCGTGGTTAATAGAAGATTCGACTTAACATAATTCTGAATCAGCTTGCCCAATACGAGTTGAAACTTTCAGAAGCCTTTTTAACACCGTTCAAGATTTAAAACAAAGTAGATTTTGCAAATTGTGCCATTTATTAACAAACACACACAATAAACTGATAATAAGAATGCATTCATTTTTACACATAACGTCTTCAAAACGGAAAGCACAATTCAAATGAATAAAAGTGCATGTCACTACCATTTGTGACGTACACTCCAGATACAAGTAGTGTTCTGGCGATGTATCATAAAAGGTGGGACAAATGCCATACAGCTCATGAAAACTTAGGGAAATTATTTTTACTTCAGAGACACTTAAAATTAATGTTTTTCAACATATTACTATTTTCGTATACAACAAAAAAGAAAAGGCATACAACATATTCCCCATTGGTGCAAAAAGGTACCATGTGCCTTCTAATGTCACATGGTACCCATTTACAATCATACACAAGCAAGCTCTACTCTTGGCTTTCGGAAACTCTTTTTCATTTTCTTTTCATCAAATTTGTGATACTGTCACCTTTTTAGTTTCTGTCAAAGAACTTCCTGAATTGTCAACCATTGTATTGGTATTGCTGCAGACAGCATCATTCTGACCAACTTATTTTTATCTTAATAAATGGCATATTCATTTTTTTTTTTCATAAAAAAATGTTTGACACTGTCACGTTTTAGATCACAACTTTTCCGTGCATAAGATAAGGTCACAATATACTAAATAATTTTCCTATATAATTCAATGTAAAAGCGACAACTTTAAGCGAAAAAAAAATGCAACACTTTGCACATAGAGACCCCCATTACCATACCTTTTATGAAAGGTCATTCTAAGCTGAATCGCTTTAAGTAATAAAAAAAAGATATGTCATGTTCAAACCAAGAAAGAACTTTACACAAATCAAAATCGACTGTTTTTTAACCTTAATTTTTCCGGCCATTTTCTAGTGGAATGTAACCTTTTTTAGTGCAAATTTGTACTTTAGTCTCTAACTTTATCACAATTGCCAGCGATTTAGTAGTAAAAACCTATTCTTTCCCTTTCAATATCTTCAAGAGATAAAGCCAGAACACCAGTCTAAAGTGTAAAACATGACTTCGAGTAAAATATGACGTTTTTTTTAGAGAGTACACCCCTACATGACTCTATTACTTAGTATAATGTAACCTATAACACAACCTGCACTGTTTAAATCGCGAAAATATGCACTTCTTAATCATTATTTAAAAAAATATATCCTCAGTATGAATGCCAAATTTCAGATCGATTTTTCACGTAGAAATGCTTAAAAATGCATTATATAATAACGCCTGATAAGCCATTTGGCTTTAGCTGTCGACAATTTGATTTATAAAGGGCGTTCAAGAGAAAAAACATAACATATATAACATAAATCAGTAAATATACTGTAACATTCCTACATGATATGTCGAAGAAGAAATATAAAATTATTAAAACGTGTTTTTTGCTTTTTAATTGCAAATTGGTGCGTTTAGAGGTGCTCAAGACGAGTTTCTGTACTTTTAAAAATTATGCTCGTTAAATTCATGAAACAAAACACATTTATTCCAAGAAACTTACTAGAACGCATAATACCACGCGAAAAAAATGGTGGTTTTATGTAAATATACTGCTCCTTTGTGACGGTGCCTGTTTTGCGTTAAGACAACATGAACTGTTTAAATTGCGAAAAATATGAAATTCTTTATCATAATTAATCTATCCTAAATGTGCATGCCAAATTTCAGATCGATCTTTCACGTAGAAATTTATATGCTTGAAAATTCATTCTATAATAATGTCTGATAAGCCATCTGGCTTTCACTGTCTGTGCTTTGATTTATAAAGGGTGTTTAAGAGAAAACAAGAGGGCCAAGATGGCCCTAAATCGCTCACCTGTAAAATGAGCTTGCCCAGTGGCATGATTTGAACTATCTTTGTCAGTTTTACTATGATTTGACCAGATGACCTACTTTATGATCTCAGATGACTCATATATAATCCCAAGCCAGATTTCATCAATTATTACATTCAGACAAAATTTCATTAAGATGTGATGAAAACTGTGACCTCTTTCATCTACACAAGGTTTCACTAGAATTGGCCCTGTGACCTAATTTTTGACCCCAGATGACCCATATACAATCCAAAATCAGATATTATCAAGATAAACAATCTGATCATATTTCATAAAGATCTGATGGAAACTGTGACCTCTATTGTCTACACAAGGTTTTTCTATGATTTGGCCTAGTGACCTAGTTTTTGACCCCAGATGACCCAAATAAAATCCCAACCCAGATTTCATCAAGATTAACATTCTTGCAAAATTTGATTAAGATTGGATGCAAACTGTGACCTCTACTGTCTTCACAAGTGTTTTTAAACTTTGACCTAGTGACCTAGTATTTGACCCTAGATGACCCAAATTCGATTCCAACCCAGATTTTAACAAGACAAACATTCTGACCATATTTCATTAAGATCTGATGAAAACTGTGACCTCTATTGTCTACACAATGTTTTTTATATGATTTGACCTAGTGACGTAGTTTCTGACCCCAGATGACCCAAATACAATCAAAATCCAGATTTCATCAAGATAAACATTCTGACCAAATTTCATAAAGGTTGGATGAAAACTGTGACCTCTATTGTCAACTCAAGGTTTTTCTATGATTTGACCTAGTGACCTAGTTTTTGACACCAGATGACCCAAATACAATTCCAACCCAGATTTCATCAAGATTAACATTCTGGCCAAAGTTGATTAAGATTGAATGAAAACTGTGACCTCTATTGTCTACATGCACGCACGCACGAAGGACGCCGGACATCATACGATCACATAAGCTCGACGTGTCACTTCGAGACAGGTTAGCAAAAAACATTATATATAAAAAAAATCAGTAAATATACTGTAACATTCTTACATGCTTTGTCGAAGAAGAAATATACAATTATTAAAACGTGTTTTTGGCTTCTTTCAGTGCAAATTGGTGCGTTTAGAGGTGCTCAAGACGAGTTTTTGTACTTAAAAAAAAAAAAAACACACACACATAAAAAAGCATTTTTTTTCTTTAAAATTTGCAATGCTTGTTAAATTCATGAAAAAAAAAACGTATTTATTCAGTGAAACCAACTAGTAGAACACATAATACCACGCGAAAAACATGGCTTTGATTATTTTTTTATTTTAATTTTTTTAGAGAGTACAGCCCTACATGACTCGATTATTTAGTATAATGTAACAATGACGCCATATAAAAAGCAAAGCGAATATTTTTCAATACGGAGAAATATCTCCAAATCATTATTTAATCGATTGGCTAAAATGTTTTTGTTATTTAAGATTCAACCAATCAGAAAGCAGATCTAGATCGGAAGTTAGATTCCTATTCTATTAATTTAGAGAAATTTTTATTCGTCTCCAATTATATTGTATTTAGTTTGACTTCTCTTACGAATTCATATGAAAAAAAAAATCGCAACTCGACCAATATTTTTGCGCAATTTTGCGGCCTCCCAAGAACACTGTACGAGTAGTGAAAATGTTTGCCAAAACATTTCAATACTTACCAGGGACCTATATGTTGTATAGGTCCCTGTACTTACCAATTGTATTGTGCAGAAAAATGATATACATGCGGAATAAGTGTATGACATACGCTTTGTGTGGTGGTGTTTGTGTGTAGTTTATATTATGATGTGAAATCATTTAATCAATGATTATTTATATCGTTCACTTTGGGAATGGCACGTACAAGAACTGAATTCAAAATAAGAGAGCTTGTAAATTTTACCACTAAATCAGCAAATAAACTTACGGCATTTAAAAAAAAATCAAATCCCTTTAACATTCAAAATATTGAAATACTGTTTTAAGTTAATATAAGTGCTTATGTAAGTAAATGCTAGTTCTAATAATTAGCTAATTAAATGACTTATTAAATGATGACCCATGACGACATCCGGCCATGCCAGTTTAAGTTTTATGGCATTGTGTATCTGCATGAAACAAGAAACAGGCGTAAAGTTGCTAGATAAAAAATGAAAGAAAACCAAGCAATTATATATGAATGTTAAAGGCTGCACCACTTTCGAAATGAACCGGTCAATGGTCTCCAGAACAGAGGGGAGATAAAAAGTTATAAAGTAAACTACATCAAAATCACTGAAAGAAGAGCTTCTTGGAATTGAACTTGGAATTGACACGAAATAGCTTCAACAACTTCTCATCCGACATCGTAGAAGAGCTATAAAACTATATCTTACAGATGCAAGACATTGGGGGTTTAAACCTGTTTTTTGAGGGTTAGACGAAACTCACAATTACCCCAGAATTAATTACAAACCATACGTGCTTCTTAAATGATCTCAAATAAATGCACCTATGTAGACATAAAATGAAAACAGAACATGAAAACATAATTGCTTGAACGAATCCAACAAAACACACATACTTTTAGTATACTCAGATCTTAAATTCGGAAAACTATTAAAAGCGATAGTAGGTTTTTAAGTTATTGATATTTAAAGAAATATAGTCTATAAAAAAGTAAGCTAGTAAGACAAGTTAGTGGTTTATAACATAAAATTGTCAAACAAACTAGTTGTAAGACATGAGGTTTATATGTTAAAACACCATTACAAAAACTAGCTCTACTGCTTTCAGCCTCTGAGGACAGAAAAAAGGCAGCATTGAAGATATGTAAGGAGATAAATACCCAAAACAAAAATATTAACACATTTCAAGTTGTTTATTTAATTGTAAATCTTTTATGTAGATTGGATGAAAACTGTGACCTCTACTGTCTACACAAGGTTTTTATATGATTTGACCTAGTGACCTAGTTTTTGACACCAGATGACCCAAATACAATTCCAACCCAGATTTCATCAAGATTAACATTCTAGCCAAATTTGATTAAGATTGAATGAAAACTGTGACCTCTATTGTCTACACGCACGCACGCACGAAGGACGCCGGACATCACACGATCACATAAGCTCGACGTGTCACTTCGTGACAGGTGAGCAAAAAAACATTATATATAAAAAAATCAGTAAATAAACTGTAACATTCTTACATGCTATGTCGAAGAAGAAATATACAATTATAAAAACGTGTTTTGGATTCTTTCAGTGCAAATAAGTGCGTTTAGAGGTGCTAAAGACGAGTTTTTGTACTTAAAAAAAAAAGCATTGTTTTTCTTTAAAATTTGCAGTGCTTGATAAATTCATAAAAAAAAACGCATTTATTCAGAGAAACCAACTAGTAGAAAACATAATACCACGCGAAAAGCATGGCTTCGATTATTTTTTTATTTTTATTTTTTTAGATAGTACAGCCCTACTAAACTCGATTATTTAGTTTAATGTAACCATGACGCCATATTGAAAGCAAAGCGAATACTCTTCAATACGGAGAAATATCTCCAAATCATTATTTAATCGATTGGCTAAAATGTTTGTGTCATTTTAGATTCAACCAATCAGAAAGCAGATCTAGATCGGAAGTTAGATTCCTACTCTATTAATTTAGAGAAATTTTCATTCGTCTACACTTATATTGTATTTAGTTTGACTCGTCTCTCGAATTCATATGAAAAAAAAATCGCAACCAGACCAATATTTTTGTGAAAGTTTTGAAAATCATGCAATGATGCAATTTTGCGGCCTCCCATGAACACTGTACGAGAAGTGAAAATATTTGCCAAAACAATACTTACCAGGGACCTATATGTCGTATAGGTCCCTGTACTTACCAATTGTATTATGCATAACAATTATATATATGCGGAATATGTGTATGATAAAAGCTTTGTGTGGTGGTTTATGTGTGTAGTTTATATTATGATGCTAAATTATTTATTAAATGATTATTTATTCCGTTCACTTTGGGAATGGCACGTACAAGAACTGAATTCAAAATAAGAGAGCTTGATAATTTTACCACTAAATCAGCAAATTAACTTCACATCCGTTTAACATTCAAAATATTGAAATACTGTTTTAAGTTTATTTTATGATGACTCATGACGACATCCACGTCAGTTTAAGATTTATGGCATTGTGTATCTGCATGAAACAAGAAACAGACGCAAATCGCTGGATAAACAAGAGCACCGTCGAGCGGATGCCAACGCTCGGCTGTGGGTGCTTGGATTTTGTTTTTTTGACCTTTGACCTTGAAGGTGATCATTGACCTTGACCTTTTCACCACTCAAAATGTGCAGGTCAATGAGATACACAGGAAAAACCAAACAAAAAACTTTTTTTACCTTTGACCTTGAAGGATGACCTTGACCTTTCACCACTCAAAATGTGCAGCTCCATGCGATACACATGCATGTCAAATATCAAGTTGCTATGTTCAATAATGCAAAAGTAATGGCCAATGTTAAAGTTTTCAGACGACGCGGAAGACGAGAGGGCTATGACAATACCTCGGGTTTTCTTCGAAAACAGCCGAGCTTAAAATGAAAGAAAACCATGCAATTATGAATGTAAAAGGCTACACAACTTTGGAATGAACCGGTTGATCGTCTCCAAAACAGAGGGGAGATAAAAAGTTAAAAAGTAAAATACATCAAAATCGCTGAAAGAAGAGCTTCTTGGAATTGAACTTGGAATTGACACGCAATAGCTTCAACAACTTCTCATCGGACATCGTAGAAGAGCTATAAAACTATATCTTACAGATGCAACACATTGGGGGTTTAAACCTGTTTGACAGGGGGGCATGCGTAAACGGGAGCTTACCGAGTTTAAGTGAGGTTAGTTGGAACTTAACTTCCAAGATGGCGTCGTTTTCGTGTTTTTCATGAAGGAGTAGCGGATATTTTCACCCGGTAAGCCAGTTTATATTTATATTTTTATTTTAAATAATAAGATCTCTCGGCTCTATGGTGTTTGTGCTCCACTCGGTTGTTTGTTTCAATGCCGTATACATCGGAATCAAAAAGTTATTGAAGCAAAACTGTCGACACAAATGAGATTTTGGATGTTTGAATATCATTTTCTCTCATAATAAACAGTATTTGTGCATGTTTACAGTAAACTATAACATAAATCACGATTCTTTTATTATCTCGACGCGTTTGTATGTCTATTAATTCATTTAATGCCGAATTATAACGGTTTAAACCCCCTTTTGGGAACTAACTTCCTTTTAAGCACAGTTTGGGACCTGACTTCCAAATGACAAACAGCTCTTTCATATGTGAAAGAGATTGACACGAAATACCTACCAATTATTAATAAAGTTTATATGTGTACATCAATATTATAGTTTTATAGCATTTTATGTGGTGCAATATAAGTGTTTTCTTAATCATTTTACTGTAGATTTTCATAGACCCGAACAAAAGTGTTGACGCCTTCGGCGTCGGGCGTGGCCCTTATTTCTCACACTGGTGTTTGAGTAGACTTAAACGTGCTCAGACATTTTTTCAAACAACAAATGCAGTATGTTGACCCTTCTAAGACGTTGCTCCAGTTGTTTTTTGCTTTCTGAAGTTGTATATAGAAAATCGGTTATGTGTCGTAATAATTGGACTTTGCACATTTTTGATCTGCGATATCACAATTAAGCAATGTGTAGCACATACTAATATGAATTGCATATTTCCCTTTTAAAATGAACAACGCGTGCATGCTTGTAATGTGTACACTGAAGAGTTTCGGAGCACTTATTTGGAAAAAAATAGTATCACGGACAAACGGACAGTCAAACAGCCAGACAATAAAGAATAGAGTTTAAGTCAATAAAATGTATATTATAACGATTTTTAAATAGGACCATTTTGTCATATGCATACTAGATATATTTACATTGCAGTTGAATGCAATATTCATGAAGTGTTTAAATATGTGTTCCTATTCACAGCAAATGTTCTACTGCTGTTTTCGTTTAAGTAGGTCTTATATAGGTCTGCAATTTAATTATGTTTGTTCACTTAAACCGTTGTAGTGGATAATAAATGAGTTTAATGATGTTAGAAAGCCATTGGTCCAGGTAAAATATACATGAACAACAAGATTTCCGCGGTCGGAGACATATGCACCCTCAAACAGGGCCTTGATTTTCACACTTATTGTTACAGTGACCTTGACATTTGACCTAGTGACCCCAATTTCAATAGGGGTCCAAGGCCATTGCACATTTGAAGATTTAAGTCAATCGGTCAATTGGTTGACGAGTTATTGATCGGAAACAATTTTCACACTTAGTGTGACAGTGACCTTGACCTTTGACCTTATGACCCCAATTTCGATAGGGGTCATCTTCTTTCTAAGACCAATGCACATGTGAAGTATCAAGCCAATTTGTCAATTCGTTGACGAGTTATTGATCGGAAACGCTTATCACACTTATTGTGACAGCGGCCTTGACCTTTGACCTAGTGACCCCAATTTTAATAGGGATCACCTACTGTCCAAGGCCAATGCACATGAGAAGTATCAAGCCAATCGGTCAATATGTTCACAAGTTATTGATCGGAAACGAATTTCACACTTATTGTGACAATGACTTGACCTTGTGACCCCAATTTCAATAGGAGTTATCTACTGTCCAAGGCCAATGCACATGTAAAGTATCAAGCCAATCGGTTAATCGGTTGAAAAGTCATTGATCGGAAACGAACTGGTCTACCGACAGACACATAGACAGACCGACAGACAGACCGACCAACTGACATCCAGCAAAACAATATACAGATATAGAGTACAGCTTCATTTTCGTGTTTATGTTATTCTTATTGTTTTTGTTAAACATAATTCATAATATTTTCTCCTTCCGAACATAATGAAATAATAGTGCAGAGAACCAATATAGATTGTAACAAATTAAAAAGGCAAACATGAAACCTCAGAGGATTGCAGTTTTAATAAATATTTCATAGTCTTTCTGCTTAACAGCAGACAACCAATGCCTATCCTATTCTGTTCCGATTTGTTATTATTTGAACAATATAAGTTTCCAGCCAAGTTTGGAATCATTTATGTTGAATTCTATCAAGGGTATTCGTTGGAAATTTAAATGTTTGATGCTAAAATTGTTATATCCTCAACTAAATAAAAGAAAGAAATCAAACTGTAACTTTGTTCTTAGCAGATACCGTTCTTTTTCAGCTTAAGTAGTATGCAATAGTCACTAATGTAATGAAATGAATTAATTAAACACAAATTGAACGCTCACACTCAACCATAACACAAACCATATGTTTGCATACGCTTATAAATGACAGCATATATGAGTGCACAGAGCACGTTTGCATTATTTGTGATATCCCACTTTTCCTATTTCAAAGTTGTTTAAATGAATATACATGTAGTATGTCGCTTTGTTATGAGCCAAATACTACAATGATAAGCTACAAACAATCATTAAAATAATGTGCAAAAATATAATAAAATACCACTAACCGACAAGAATGCAATCATATTAATGTATTTTCATATTGGTTTACTTTTCGTTCTTGGTCTATATAGGTTTAGCTCACCTGAGCACTACATGCTCATGTTGATCTTTTGTGATAGCCTTTTTTGTCTCGTGCGTCATGCGTCGTCAAAATGCACCTTGTTAACACTCAAGAGGCCTTATCATGTCTTGGCCGAGTTAGAAACCCGGTCACGTGAGCTCTGTAACTGAGTCACTAGGTAAAGATAACGCAAAAGCTTGTTATCGATATAGAAGTCACATCTTCGTCCAATCTTCCTACAACTTGGTGTGAACATTTGTGCTTATATCTCAGACAAGTTCGAAAAGTGTTTCGGTCCGTTTAAAGATATACCCACCCGGACGTGACCGTTTTTTATATAGATTTAGTTAAACCTTGGAAACACTGTAGAAGTTTCATTTTTTTCACCCAATCGGAATGACTCGGGCGAGTTTAAAATGGTTCCAGTAAGTTGAGAAACATGGCCGCCAGGATGCGGGGCACTGTTTCTTATATGACTTCATGTAAATCTTGTTTACAGTCAAGTAGTCACCTTTGGATCTCGCCTCTTGTCGATCGTTTGCTTTTGCATCGTCCGTCGTCAAAATTTGCCTATTTAATACCTTGGAGGCCACATGTATTGTACACACTTTATGAAACGTTGTCAGAACATAAGTCCCAATGATATCTCAGCCGAGTTCTATACTGGGTCGCTTGTAGTCAAAAACGAGGTCGCTATTTCAAATTATAGAACACGTTTATTATTATTATTGAAATCACATTTTTGTCTTATTGTCCTTAAACTTGGACAGAACTTTGTTATAATGATATCTCGACTGAGTTTGAATGGTTTTGGCCTGTAAGAAAACATACAAAATTCACGTTTTTTTGTGGCACAATATACTCCATTTCAATTTCCCGCAACGATATATATTAATACAACACACGAACACTAAAATGGTACATGAACATATAAGGAAATGTTGTCCCACAAAAAGAGCATTTTGTATCTTGTTAAATTTATGTTTCCAGACCACATCTAGCGTTGACATGTTTGGTGCTGGTATAAGGAACACTGATTGTTTTATGGGTTAACTTTATTTTACGAAATATATAACGAGATATTCGTTGATTTTGAGTGTTAATGAGGCTTTAAGGTATTTAGTAATTTAAGATGAAATTCACCTAATTAGATTTAGGTTATTTCGGACTTTTCAGATTTAAAGCATACAATGCCTGGTCATTATATATAACTTTGAACCGGTTTAAACATTAGACGTTTAAATATAACATAATTGGTAATTAAGTAGGTTCATTATCTTTAACAATAAGCCAATATAAGCAATTATGGAATAAACATTTAAGGCTCTGCGTTTTGCGAATTCTCTTAACATTTTTCTAGTGAATTTTGATTAAAAAAGAGACAGTTTTTGCATTTGTTAAGTCTTTGAGTTTAAGTTGTTTAGTATTATTGTGAAACCCCTTTCCAAGAAGTTTGCTATTTTCACAAGCCAGTGCTTGCATGTATGGCATATTCACGCAAGTTTGTTGAAAAAATCATGGCAACCGGGAACAGAAATGGGCTTGGAAGTTTTCCTTATATGGCTTTAGTGAGACCTTGTGAATAATATTTATAATGTTTGTGTCCAATCTACATGAAAATAATATTTTCTTTACCGAGTTCTAAAATGGTTTCGATTTATAAAAAAAGCTAAATGGATGTATCAGTTTTCCTTGCATGTCTCCAATAAAGCCGTGTAAACGCTTTTTCGCAATCTTAACATTTGTTTTAATGACATCTCAGCTTAGTTTAAACAAAGTGGCAGTTAAAAAGCTAAGTACGAATCTACATTTTTTACACATCACAAAAAATGCTCAAAACAGTTCAGTTCTTTGAGGTCTCAGGTGAACGACTTAGCACCTTTGGCTCTCTTTGTATCACTGCACACGTAAATTAAACACTTACACATTTTAAGTGTAATACATGTTATTACAGTGTATAAGATAAAACAATTACTGCAGTTTATTATTTCATGTGGACTGGAGCTTTTACACAGATTATAACTATCATTTATTTTGTCATTCGTCATGCGATATTAAAATAATGACTACAAATGAATACTATGAGGAGTCTAAGTGTTGCGTGTATCACCTGCCTCAAAGGTCGAGATCAAACATAGAGGTCAAACGTCAAAGTTGGCAAAACACAGCGTGTTTTTTAAATAAGCGTAGTTTAAAAACATATGTGGAAAGTGAGAGCATTTTTAAATTGAGAAAAACATTAAGACAAACAACGTCACTCGTGTGGAAGTTCTGGTTCAACTTAAGAGATCCAATAAATAGGATAAGCGATCGGTTGCCTACACACAAGACAGCACATTCATATGGTATTACAATACACACTATAAATTGAAAACAACATCAGCAACGCAATGTAAACAACCATGCCACAATAAAACGAAAGTCTGCTCGGACACTGCAATCATAAGATTTGTATACGCTGCATGTTTAGTTTTATGATGCAAAAAATGCAAACGAGCTCTGTGCTCTCAGATACGCTGATATGCACAAGTGTATGCCGAAATAAAAACAGCACTTATGGTTGTTTTCTTGTGTTATGGTTAAGTATGAGTTTTCAATTTGTGTAAAGTAAATTCCTTACATGACATGCATGACTTTTAAACTCGCGGAATACTTCAGCCGAAAAAGAACTGTATCTGCTAAGAACAAAGTTACAGTTTGATTTCTTTCTTTTATTTAGTTGAGGATATTACAATATGAGCATCAACCAATTACATTTTCAACGAACACCCTTTGATAGAATTCAACAAAAACGATACCAAACTTGGCTGGATGGACGGCCGGATGAAAATATACTCTCAATCACAGAAAAACGTATGACATAAATAGAAAATCATAATTATACACTTACTTTTGTCAGTAGACACGGGGGAAATTCTATTCCTTGAACAATGGGGAATGAAAACAGGCTGTCAAAGCGTTTGCAATTCATCATAAAGGTGATGAATCCGTTGAAGTCTGTATCTTGAGCCGAATTTTTTCCAGTATATCCATCTGGAGCTAAATAAGCCTTGGCTATTTGCCATGGATGTGTTGCCCATTGATTTGCCTCTGTTTTCTTCCATGACGGACGGTTAAATTTATGCTGCTGCGCAATTCCGTCTCGAACTTTATTACACACATTAGCAGGACATGGTCGAGGTAGTTTTGCTGCGGTATCATGCATAAATCTACATGTGCTTTGTGCTCCTCGTTTATTGCATATCCCTGGTGAAGGGCAGTTTAGCAAGTTTGCAGTGTGACAGCCTATACATACGGCCGGCGCCTGACTACTTGACCAGACAGTCTGATATATATTGGCGTGCAAATGTTTAGCCTCATTATCCACAAACTGCTCTAAACCAGACTTTGCTATGTCAATGGCAAGCCACGCCTTCAGCCAGTTCGCCCTTTCCTTCTCAGTGAACACATCAGATAGACTCTGCATAGTGTTGTGCCAGTTCGTCCTTTCCTACTCAGTCAACACATCAGATAGACTCTGCATAGTGTTGTATCAGCCACATCCCAGAATGCAATGCAATCTGTGCTTATGGAGCTAACTGTTTGCTAGAGACGCCACTGTAAAACATAAATTAGTTTTATGTGAGAAAAAAACTGTATTAAAACTAGTGTGTATAAACGAAGAGTATCCAATAATTACGTCAATAGTACCATATTGACCAGATGTTAAAATTGACAAATTTAAAACAGTTTTGGCACTTAACATTTCCCCCAACATCTTTGATGTCGCATTTAAGCAGTGGCATTTTGTTTTCATATGTTGCACCGTGCTCAATAAAGATCAAAATATGTTTATGTTGCTAATATTACAATTAACTTAAAAGTGCTGCAGATGAATTTAGTTATATGTTGAGTGTGGCCCGATGAATCAATTAAAAAAAATCCTTTAAACTTGACGTATAAAGAAAACAAGAAACCGTCGGAAACGGATGATGCTTCTTAAAGTTGTTTTTGTCACAATATTGCACTATTTATTTAGATTAAAGGGAACGTCTTGAGGGGCATAACTTTGGACAAAATAATACGATGGATGGTTTAGCAATTAAAAAATTTCAAAGGGACATAACTCTCTAAATAAATCATTTAACCATTACCACTAATTACATGCGCATCTCCTCAAGGTAGTTAAGTTTCCCATGAAGCTTCATTGAATTCCAGTCAGTAGTTGGGGAGAAATAGCCCGGACAAGAATTGCACTATATGTACAGTTTATAAAAAAAATCAAAGGGCCATAACTCTGTGAACAAGAGCACCGCATAGCGGGTGCCAACGCTCAGCTGTGGGTGATTGGATTTTGTTTGTTTTTTTTACCTTTGACCTTGAATGTCATCATTGACCTTGACCTTTTCACCACTCCAAATGTGCAGGTCGATGAGATACACATGAAAAACAACAAAAAAAGTATTAGACCTTTGACCTTGAAGGATGACCTTGACCATGACCAATCACCACTCAAAATGTGCAGCTTCATGAGATACACATGCATGCCAAATATCAAGTTGATATCTTCAATATTGCAAAAGTTATGGCCAATGTGCTTGGATTTTGTTTGTTTAACCTTTGACCTTGAAGGTCATCATTGACCTTGACCTTTGCACCAATCTAAATGTGCAGGTCGATGAGATACACATGAAAAACCAAAAAAAAATGTTTTTTTAACCTTTGATCTTGAAGGATGACCTTGACCTTTCACCACTTAAAATGTGCAGGTCCATGAGATACACATGCATGCCAAATATCAAGTTGCTATCTTCAATATTGCAAAAATTATGGCCAATGTTAATGTTTTCGGACGACGACGACGATGACGACGACGCGGAAGGACGAGAGGGCTATGACAATACCTCAGGTTTTGTTCGAAAACAGCTAAGCTTAAAATCATCCGACCAAAACCGGCTGATAAAATGCACATCTCTTGATGGTAGTGAAGCTTCCCATAAAGTTTCATTGAATTTCCGTAATAAGTTGCTGAGAAATAGCTCGGACAAGAATTGCACTATATGTACAATAGGAAATTTCAAAGGGCCATAACTTCGTGAAAAATCATCCGACCATAACCGGCTGATAATATGCACATCTCCTGTTGGTAGTGAAGCTTCCCATAAAGTTTCATTGAATTCCCGAAATAAGTTTCTGAGAAAACGCTCGGACAAGAATTGCACTATATGTACAATTGAAAGTTTCAAAGGGCCATAACTCTGTGAAAAATCATCTGACCAGAACCGGCTGATAATATGCACATCTCCTCTTGGTAGTGAAGCTTCCCATAAAGTTTAATTGAATTCCGGTCATTAATTG
>VMBQ01005243.1:61898-72981 GCA_007657795.1 Dreissena rostriformis
CCGGAAACCATTTTCCTACTTCCAGTCACTGTAACCTTGACCTTTGACCAAGTGACCTCAAAATCAATAGGGGTCATCTGCGAGTCATGATCAATGTTCCTATGAAGTTTCATGATCCTAGGCCTAAGCGTTCTTGAGTTATCATCCGGAAACCATCTGGTGGACCGACCGACAGACCGACAGACCGACCGACCGACATGAGCAAAGCAATATACCCCCTCTTCTTCGAAGGGGGGCATAATTACATGGTGGATGGGGTAATAAATTATTTATTATTATTTAAAAACACGAAAACGTATTTGTTTAAATATTTTTTATAATCAGGCCTTTAACAATCTCCAATCGACCAATAAGTAATGATATTGGTGTGCTAGCGTGTGTTATTTTTCATGTCCGATCGAACGTGTAAGAGTTTCATTGAATAAAACATAAAACAAATCCCTATAAAAAGCAAGTTTTAATTTTCTTTCACATTTAACGAATGTTCTTTTACATGGAATGACACAATTAAAACATGATTTTAAACAACTGCATGCAACCAAATTTGAAAATGTCATGTGAGACCGTTTTCACGCATATGGAGCGCGCGCATTGAAAATCTCTTCACTAGTGATTATGCATGAGAAATATTTAGATTTTTATCATAGATATATATCGTTGTTAGCTTTCGTTAATATGTTTTGCTTGCGTTTCTTATTATATTGCATTGTACATTTTCGTAACATACAATCTTTATAAGAAATTACGGAGTTTTAATTTAACATTACTCACTTAAAACGTTAAATGTTACGCAGTAAACTTGTACAGTAATTACAATGTATAATTATTTAACACTTTGTTATTATGTTTATACTTGCTTATATCTATACAGTATATAGATTATCTATGTTGGACAATTGACTATTAAATTTAACAATACCTTACATATGTTATTAAGGCAATAGTATTTCGGCGTTAAATTGCTCTACGTGACGAAATTACTGGCCAATACTACTACCAAAAGAAGACATGGAGGTATCATAAATTGTGTTTAATGACCCGACATAGGTCTGCCCCAAGGGGTTTATGACACTATCTTGCTAGTAATAATTGTCTGGACAGTATCTGATCATAACTAGACAATCCGTTTGTGCTGAACAAAGGGGCCATCAAACACCGGACTAAAATGCTCAAACAAAGAGTGTCAGACTCAAGAGTTGGTGCAAACAATAAAAAGACACCCCTTGTGCTCGTTGCTTGTTTCTTTAGTTGGATTTTCTCGAAATTTGCAACAGTATTTTTGTCATGTCGATACGGTATTACCAAATCACATTTTGCATGGGATAAATACCTGTAGCCAATTTTATAAATCTGGATAACTCTTATCCAGCTGATATCTTTTTGTAATATTCAAAAAATATATCATACAATTGAAGATAACCAAAAGTTATCCGCTGGATAAGGGTTATCCAGATTTATACAATTGGCTGCTTGAAACTATCTTTACTGATCAGAGGTAGGGCAGTTAAAAGTATTATATTACCACTATCTAAACGAGTTGTGGCCGCGTCGGGGGATCAAACCCGCTATAATCCGATTCGTAGCCCAACCCTCTACCAATTGAGAAAGTCGGCTGTTCTTATAAAGTTTTTTTATAATTGACCTAGTGTCCTACATTCCTGACACATTAACAGAACGGTTTTAGAAAGTGTAAAGCCTATTTGACAATCATTGCGATTTTTAGAGGGCTAAGGCACGTTTTTACAAATCTGTGACCAAGTCTGTTAAAAAAAATCAGAAGACGTTTCTTGAAAATTGGTCTTATTTCACTTGCTTGTTAAAAGTGAAAAGCTTGAGTACCAACGTCACACAAGGCATTTCAGATAACAGACAAACACAACTGTTGTCTTTTGTCTCAAAACTTTTGTCTTAAAACTACACATACGTAAAAAAACTGAAATTTAATCTGAAAGGCATGCAGGTAGACTCACACACCAAAAATCAGGAACATATCTGAAAGTATTTCGTAAACAAATCCGGAAACGTGTTATTTTAGATAAAAAACCTTAGTCCAAGGCCCGTTACTTCGTCAAAACAAGGACCGGTAATAACTCAAACTGCACCTGTAGGTCATGTATGTAGACTCACACTCCAAAAATAAGGTCAGAATCTGAAAGCGTTTTGGAAATATATTCCGGAAAAGTATTTTTTTACAGAAAATAACATAGTTCAAGGCCCCTAGCTTTGTCAAAAATCAAATGATCGGAACGAAACTCAAACATGATCTGTAAGCCATACAGATAGACTCAAACACCAAAAATCAGTTAATTTCTGCAAGTGTTTAGCAAAAAAGCGCGGAAAAACTGTTATTGTAGAGAAAAATCCAAGGCCCATAACTTTGCCAAAAATCAATGGACCAGGATGAAACTCAAATTTTATCTGTAACTAGTGCAGGTAGACATTAATACGAAAAATCAGGTTAATATACCAAAGCGTTTCGGAAAAAAAATCAGAAAAGAATTATTTTAAAGAAAATTTCTAAGTCCGCGACCCGTTACTTCGTCAAAAATCGATGGACCGGGACGAAACATGTAGATAGATCAACACATCAAAAGTCATGTAAATATCTGCAAGCGCTGAGCAAAAAAGTCTGGAAAACTGTCATTGCAGAATAAATTTCAAAGTCCAGTGCTCATTTACTTCGAAAAAATCAATGAGCCGAAACAAAATTCGAACTTGATATGTATCTCATATTGGTAGACTCACAAACCAAAACTCAGGTGAATATCTCGAAGCGCTAAGGTAAACTCCCGAAACGAAAAAAACAATGCCGGACGGACGGACTTACGGACAGACTGATGGACAGTCCGACTGCTATATACTACCATACCGAAAACATAAAAACAAACGTTCAACAACGTATTCATTGTGTTCACCTTGCATGTATACATATAGTCGTCAAGTAACCCGAAACGACGCTGCCTTAATTCGACGCCATTTTTGTTTTGCCTCTGTTTGATACATAAGCGACATCCGTTGACGTCAAACAAAACACATGGAGGCCGTTTTATCAACAGATCTTAGCGTGATCTTACGTAATATTCGTAGGATTTTGTCGTACGCTTATCGTCAGTACTGCGAACCGTTTTATCAAAGAAATCGCAGCTAAGATGTCGTAAGATTTGTGCTTAAAGCTAGGACTGGGTAAGACCACTCTTAGCGTTCGTAAACTGTACTAAAGATGGCCGCCGCACGCGCTTTAGACGTTGGTCAACCAAGAGAGATGAGAATGTTTCCAGAAAGAAAGAGTTCTAGCGATCTCCGTGATGGAGAAATATTGACACTATTGAAAGTATTTAGGTGTGACAACGTTAAATAAATTCGTTATATCAATTTCTACATTACACGTCTAAGGCAATTGAAATTTTTAATGTTGGGATAGTTAATTGGTTAAAAAGGTAAGTATTTAGTTATTTTGTTTAATTTTTTATCAAAACAAATGTTTTATGGTTTCTTTTTCAGTAAAACAGTTCATTTGTCATTCTAACTGGAATTTTAAAGAGTGAACTAGAATTCGGATATTTCATATTTCGGACGTTAGTATACAAGTTAGTTGTCGACGCAATTTACTTATATATCTATGAAAGCTACCTTTTTCGCATAACGTTATGAAGTTTTTGTCTTTGTAATGATGCACTGTATAATGTCTGCAATATCTGCCCCAACGATTATAATTCGTAAACTTTGCAAAGCCAACATTATCAATGTTCTGTCAAAATTAGATTTATGAATTGTACAGTATATGTACAGCTGACTGAGCAACATCAATCTCACACTGCACGGTGAGATACAGGGTAGCAAAGTTATATTCTGATCGAGTTACGCTCTTGCCCAATGTTATTTAAATGACCCTGTATCACACTGTACAATGTCAGTCAGAAGTGGCTTAACTAATAGTGTTACATCATACAACATATGAATTAAATAGATGCCCCAATCATTCAACAAAGTTAATTGAATTGTATTTTCACATATTCAAGTATTGTTTATTTGCAGGTTCATTGAAATTGTGTCAAAATGGCCTGGGTCGACTCAACACACATGTCGCCTCTGTCTTTGACAGCTGTGGTTTGAAGGTTAGTCTTATTTATATTATAAGACGTTGCCAAGAATTTAGAGATACTTTTTATACGGGCTAAATTCTTTGGAACCAAATATTACCCATATAAAAAGTAGCTTAATATTTGAGAGCGTCAACAAGTTGGACTAGTTTGAAGGTATGACAATAAATAATGTGCTTTTATGGATAGTAATACCATTAGAGGGACTATGGCTAGTATTGGCTAGGAAAAAGTAGAAAACTACTGTAATGATGCTGCAAATATTTTAGTTTTTACATCAATGCATTGCACATTACTAAAATATAATGTGTTTAATGCGCATACATAATTTTACATTTTAATTTTATTCAACAACAGAGAAGATTCAATTATATTACTTTATATCCGTACAAACTGTATCAACACATAAAATATGCATATCAATGTTGAATTTATAATTGAAATTAATTCAAAATTGCGTTAAGCTTATGAGCATTCTATAGCTACTTCATAAACCATTTAACTGATGATTGTTCCAACTTAAACCTAGCTTATTTGAATTTTTCATTAGACCTGGAACAAAACCACCTGGGACACCTACTGGGCGACTCTGGCTATCCATGAAAAAAAATATGTATAAACGCCCTTGTTTAGGCCAACTACAGATGCAGACGTGAGGAACAACAATGCCCTGTCAAGTGGTTCGGTTGTGGTTGAGAGAGCTTTTGGACTGCTGAGAGTAGATTGAGGTATGTAAATTTACTACATGTATGTTTATTTAGTTCATAACAGTTAAAAACATTCAGTTAATCAACATATGACACCATTTACTGGTAAGCACAAAATATATTACCCCACAAAATATATGGATTGACAAGTGCAATGCTTAATACCTTTCTCTTTAGAGCAACAGTGTAATCATCACATCTACATCACAATCATACAAATTTGGTGAATGTAAAAAGAGGGAAGCCTTAAGCATTGCACCGGACTGTCCTCTCTGTCTGTCCGTATATCTGTCGATGGGTTTTGCATAAACTGCGACTGCTGAATGACCTAAAAAATGAATTGTAGCTGTAAAAATAATGTGTAATTAAAAAAAATAAAAATCAAGTTTTGATCAGATACACAGATGTTGTTTGTCCTTAAGACTCTTCGTCTCTTTAAATGACTGATTGACTTTTTTGTGTTTCTCTACCTGAAGTGGGGGCATCAGTGAGGAGACACATCTAGTTAAAAACATTTGATACAGATTTTAAAGTTGCTTTCATATGCACGTGCATATGTTGATAAAAATGGATGCCGTAGATTATTGCAAATTTTGTTTTATGAATACATTTCTTTACCCATTTAAGTCTTAAATTTAATTAATATCTGAAGATGTTTATCAATTAAATAAAATGCATAATAAACATTAGTATTGATAATAAATTGGATATTTTAATTAAATCACTAGTTAATATTGATTGTTTTTCTCTATCGACAGGTGTCTACATAAAACTGGAGGTTGTTTATTCATGAGACTCGATGAGTGCTTTCAAGCAGTAGCTGCATGAATGCGCCTGCACAACTTATGCATAGATCAGCAGGTGCCACTGCCTGAACAAGTTATTGAGGCACAGAAAGTGGATGACATTGTGCACGGTGCCCCACAACAGGACCAAAATGCAGCAGCTTATAGACAACACATCATTTACTTATTTATGTAGTTGCTGTTTTATGCTCACATGTGCACGAAGTGCTATAGGTGAGTCATTGTGGTTGGCTATGTCCTGGGACATGTGTTAATATTCAATATTTGACTCTATGTTGATGAAAGTTGGTCGTAATGTTTCTGTTAATGATACATAAGAAGTTAATGCTTTCTTGTCTATGAGCTGCTGCATTTCGATCAAGTGTGGTCAAAATCTTTGTTAAAGTGTGGATATTGACAATTTCTGCCGTTCTTTTGTGATTTTTTTTCGTTAAGGACACACTTTTTACAATATTTATTTATGCAGTGCGTACAATGATTACATGTTTCTTTTATATAATAACAAAGTGAAAATAAATTCTACTGCTTTAATTTATATCTTTGTAACATAACAATACAGGGTTTTCTCCAACAACTCTACAGCTAGGGAACAATGAAGTGGAACACTATCTGAAAATGAAATACATTTTATGTTTTAAATTATTTGTAAGGCAAGTGATGAAATAAAAAGTTAACATTGTAACATAAAGAGATGTGGTTTCTGTTTGTTCTTTAAAGAGCATGTACTGTGTATACTGCACATCAGACGAGGTTCTGTTGGAACAAATAGTTTGATATTAAAAATTCTTGAGAATGAATTGTATCATTTATGTTGAGATGGATTGTTGATTCATTATAAAACATTCATGATCATACACTTAAAAGTTAATCTTTAATTTTCATGGAACTCACACCTTTTTGTTCTTCTGACTGGGCCTCACATGCGCTGTTTCGCGGATTTCCTATAATGTTTATATATGAATGAATATGACTCTTAAAATAACATAAGTAATCCAATATGTTAGAGTTTAGCTTATGTATACTCGTTAATTTATTTCTACAATTCCATGTAAAAAAACAATTACTTTTTTGTATTAACTAACAAATAAAAAAAAGGAATATCCAGTTGATTTTTACAATTGGTACTGTGAAATGTGATTAACCTTTTTTATTTTTTAAATAACATATGTTAAATAAATCACCATAATAACTTTAGATATGAGTCGCGCTCTGAAAAAATGGGGTTTAATGCATGTGCGTAAAGTGTCGTCCCAGATTAGCCCGTGCAGTCCGCACAGGCCAATCAGGGACATTTTCCGCTTTTATTATATTTTTCGTTTAAAGAAAGACTCTTCTTAGCAAAAATCCAGTTCAGGTGGAAAGTGTTGTCCCTGATAAGCCTGTGCCGACTGCACATGCTAATCTGGTACGACACTTTACGCACATGCATTAAACCCCCTTTTCACAGAGCGGGACTCATATGTAAGTATACGCAATGTTTTTTATTTTATAAATATGCATGACTAAATATGGACAAGCAATCTTTATGAGCTGTCATTCATGCAAACATGTACATTCAATGACAAAGTGTTTTGATAGAATGGATTTATTACAATGTGAAATGTATCTGTCACCAAGTAACTTCATAAATAACGATCTAATAAATTCTTTATGTAACATAATTAATTTGTGATTATGATAACATTGTTAAACCTTATTTATTATATGTGTTTTGTTACATTGACACACCTACAAGAATAAATGTGCTAACTTTATACTGTGTACTTGATTAATTATCTTACCAACTTTTGTTCAACTGATGTGATGGACGAGATCTCATCATTCACACATGGTTGTTGTTGTGCGTCTGAAAAGAAAGTACATAGTGTTCAAATTCAAACAATCCACAGTTGAACGAAAAAAGTGATAAATAGATACCAAATACATAATATATATATATATATATGTCAGAATATGTTAAAAAATATTGACATACACGAACTGGACTCGAATGTGTCAATAGAAAACAGCAAACTAACAATAATCGACAATGATTATTCCGTGCAAATACAATATAAATGTGTTTATGTATAATTCACAGTACAAAATTTGCCTTTTGCTCCCAGTCTAACTTTCATTTTTCAAACCTTACATGTGACTGACATTGTGATTTTTTTATAATGGTATTGTGGTATAAGAGTAATTCGGTGAGTAAAGGTCATAAGATTTCATTAGTTAATATACCTTAACGTCCGTCCATTTCTTGATAATTTTTGTCTATCTTGCAGCTACACAATCAAATGCTGTTCACTCTTAAATTGAGTGATAGTTTTCAGGTTTGTGTTTACAATTAAAAATTAATTCTTAAGCTATGTACAAATTCAATGGGTAATAAAGTAAAGTCCATGCCAAAAATAAATATGCAGTAGGTATCTGTATATACTTAAACAAATATATAGCGAAGAGGAAATGTGTAAGAATGTTAATGTTACTTGAAAAATAAAATGTTTTCTTCAAATGTGGGGCATAGAAATAATGTATTGATTGATACTCGAATACTCTTCTGCAAAAAAAATTACGATAAAAACACACAATAACGATTTGACAATTTAAAGGCTGACAGTTCCAAACGCGGGAAAATATGATTTCGTTATAACAGTACTTGCAACTAGAAAATAAATACATAAAATAAATGCAGATTCTTTGGTGTAAAATAACGATATGAATTTAATAAAAACTTAGTATCAATAACGAGACAAATTGACAGACAAAAACGCTAAAAAATGTGAAGACATGAGTCATGATATCGATACATCTAGTACTATTATTAGTAAATCATTACTATCATTCTAACTACTTGCCTGTGTTTACTTTGTCGGTCATCTTGCTTTTTTGACATAAACGCGGGAAATCGTGTTACATTTTGGTGACGTTTTTCGACTGGTTCGCGATTTTCCAGATCGTAAGCATAACTAAAATCTTAGCTGCGATTCGATACTTACGACGGCGTTAATAAAACGGGTATTAGCGGATCGTAAATGAAATCGTACGTGAAGGTTTAAAGATAAGATCCGCTAAGATAAGATATGTTGATAAAACGGCCTCCTGGTTAATACGCAGTGTTTTTTTTTCACCACTTTAGGAATGGAGCGGGTCCCCTTTGATTGGAAAAAATCGCGGCATTTTGGACTAAAATACGGACATTAGTGTCGTTGTTGTTTTGTTAACAAATCTTCAAAATTGAGAATAAAAGCATTTTCAATATTATATGTAATAAGGTTTTAACTTATAGAGCTGACAGTGCTCCAGCTAGGATTTTAAAAGGGCAGGAGGGGGGGGCTATTTTCTCAAAAGGGTACTTTCGCGCGCGGTATATTGTCAAAAGGGCACTTTCGCGCGATGTACATTGTCAAAAGGGCACTTTCGAGCGCGTGCTNCTGGTTCGCGATTTTCCAGATCGTACGCTTAACTAAAATCTTAGATGCGATTCGATACTTACAACGGCGTTAATAAAAACGGGTATAAGCGGATCGTAAATGAAATCGTTAGTGAAGGATTTAAGATAAGATATGCTAAGATAAGATATGTTGATAAAACGGCCTCATGGTACACTACGCACAATTTACTATAGTTGTCGTTTGTTATCTGGAAAAAAGCTGGTTAAAAGGTAAGATATGGTTGATTGGTTTGCAATTGATGTTTTTTTATGTATTTTACATAATGCAAAACTTCCTTCATAAGTCACGTGACTGCAATTTAACAAAAATTCGTATAAATAGATTTATTTTCACCATGAAAAAGTTGTACGCGTTAACTTTGATTTGAAGTCCGGATATTTTTTGGTTATGCTGTAATACACTTTTAACTACATGTAGCAAGTGTTTATGTTGGTAATTCCATGTTATGTTTACTACTTATTTTCATTAACTTATTACTATGTGAAGGTTCCACACAAGAAGTTCAGGTGCTATTCACCTTCTTCCATAAACACAGCTTATGACAAGGTGTTGCTTACAGGGGCTCATATTTAAAGCACTGCCAGAGAGTATGGGATCCCAAAATTCAAAACCTCAATTTATTTCATTAATTTCAGATCCAGGTTGCTTTAACAGTGATAAACATTTTAGAACAACACTCATGAATTAATGTTCCATGCATTCAGTCTGCACAGGAGTGATGTTTACATTGAAATCAGGTAACCAATCAGAGGCGTCGTTTTAGGGCACACTCAACAAGATGGCCGCCGTAACAGTAGACTTAGATCATTTCGTGTATCAACCAATTTTGGTTGATAAAACAATCAATCGAATTTAAAATATGTAAATAAAAGGTTTATGTGTAAGGAAATAACAATATTAATTACCTAAATCCCTATTTTGAGCAACAAAATTCAACAGACAGCTAAGAGGCGTCGAAATAGGGCACTCGAGGATAGAGAATATTTTGTGAGTTTTTGATAAAGATCAAGGTTATACGTGAGGCTTAGAACCATGGAAGCGCGAGGCTTGCCGAGCGCTATTATGGCTCGTGCCGAGCATGATAAACTTGATCTTTATCCTAAACTCACATAATATTCTATTTATCCTATTATTTGCTCCCTTTTTCCATTTAATTATAATTATCAAATATCGCATTTTTTGACGATTTTGTTCTTGCTAGTTGACAAAAACAGATTCTCCAATTTTTGGAAAACCCCAAAAATGATCTAAAAATAGCGTAAGTGTATAGCTGGCCCAGTTGCTCAAAACGTTAACGGCCAGTTAAGCTAACAGCTGTTAATATTTGGATCAAGTTATTTATGTAACTTAATTGTTAAACCTTTAATATATGTGTTTATTGTAAACAACATTTGCTTGCTCAAATAATATGAAAATGTTTGATAATAACATGGGTTTTAAAATTACTTTTTTGGGGTCGGAAGTTAACAGACTGTAACCATAACTGGCCGTTAAAGTTTTGAGCAACCGGGCCCAGGTTTATACGATCGTTGTTATACTATCGGTTTTTATCTGATAATAGGATAAAGTATAGTTCGCTGACACTGTACCAAGGCATATTTCAAGTTTATTTTTGTTATCATAGACAACTCCATTATCATTATTGTCACATGGAGTACTTGATATGTCTCCCTTTTAATAAGACAAGTTTAAAACTTCAAAATCTTAATCGCAGTTTAGCAGATTCGATGATCTCATTTTTAATTTCAGGTAGAGAATTAATACAACCAACATTTCTGCTATATTTAATCTTTGGTAAACGTATTTAATTATTTAAACAAGTTGTCCTTAGATATACATGTTTATATAACGGAAAACGAAACTCGAAAGAAAATTACCAGTATCCATTATTTGTTTACACTTTTAATTAGTTATTCTTGAATGCTCTGAGCTTTTTTGAGTACGTACGTACAGCTCAGAGTTATTCCTGGTAACACCATTTTTCGTGTAAAAAAACATGTCTCACGTATGTCTATAAAATCGAGTTCATCAAC
>VMBQ01005244.1:0-12009 GCA_007657795.1 Dreissena rostriformis
TGTTGATTGAAAAACATTATTACTGTGTTACTTATTAACTGTAAAACGTTATGGGTGTTTTTCGTCGTTAGAAAATGGAAGAACGTGGGTAGTACCAGTATCTGCGTCAACACACAACAAAGCTTTATATGTATTGATACGTAGCGACAGCCTAATCCCTCAGCATAGTGATTAAAGTCACAATATTGCAACTCCTTACAATACAAGTCAATGCCATTAAGGTCGACCAGGATAAAGAGATTTGCATGCGTTGCAGACACACATATCCAAGTCACAATAGTGCCACTCCTTACAATACAAGTCAATGCCATTAAGGTCGACCAGGATACAGAGATTTGCATGCGTTGCAGACACACATATGTAAGTCACAACATAGCAACTCCACTCAATACGAGTCAATGTCATCAAGGTCGACGAGGATAAAGAGATTTTCATGCGTTGCAGACACACATATGTAAGGCACAGCATGGCAACTCCTCACAATACAAGGCAATACCCTCAAGGTCGACCAGGATAAAAGGATTTGCATGCGTTGCAGACAAACCTTTGTAGAAATTGTTCAAATGTGATTATGTTTACAATTTACTTCTTATACTTTCCCCACAGGTGTAAAGTGCGCTATTGAATAGGTCTGGTTTTCTCAATACATGCCAATAATTCAAAACATTCATTCAATGAACACGCCTTGTTCGTATTTGTCATAACTATTTAAAGCCACAAGGCTGCTGCATGCAAGGACATCTATATTATATTTTTCACAATACAGATGTCCAGTAACTGTTGCAAGAACTATTATCAACGACGACATGATCAGACATTTTTCAAAACGGATTCCCAGTCAAGGAAGAACTTTAGGACGCAATAAAGAATGTGCAACGATTTTCATATATAAACCCACAGTGCAACACCAGAATTATGGACATAAAGAAAACGATCTATGCTATTTCTAAAAAATCTTTTCATAAATATGAAAGGGATTGTATATGGTGGAGAAGGTAGAAAACATTGCTATTTTCATACACTCCCTGGTACATGCTTGAAACGTCACACAAATGTGTTCTACCTTTGAAACATGTATACTATTCATCACTTATTTCCTTTTTAAACGAAAGTGTATGTGTATGTTTTTATTCTAATGTTTATGCCATCGAACTTAGTGTACAATACGCAAAGTTCATTTAATTGACAGCTTAATCAGATGGCAAATGTGGATCATATTTACGTTACTGACTAAAATATGTCGTGTTCTTTCACGCTCATTTTAGAAATAAAACAAGTATAGACTTTTATATTATTTAACTGCTATAAAGTACATGAAAGACAATATAACACTGGTAGCTGGTAGATGTTTGTGAGTATTAAATAAATAGATTTTTAAACAAAAAGACCGCCTTAATTAAACAGAATACCGCATTTTAAGAGTTTTGTTGATGAGCATTTTATCAGATGTGATTTATTATTATTATTATACCGGATTTATATAGCGCCCTTTTCATACAAGAGTGCACGTTCAAAGGCGCTTAAGGCGATTTGATCTCTTATTCAACAACAGCACAAAAACACGCACAGCATATATTAATAATATATTTGTTTACATAGTTCATTGATTTTTACGTATTGTTATACAATAAAAACTACAAAAGTATGTTTATATTGCTGTGTGTATATTGTAAGGTAACAAATATACAGCTAAATTTGCAACTTCTGCAGAATCGGTGTGTGGTAATTTCGTATTATGCCGATCTTAACTGATCGCATCTTGTACACATCTTGTACATGGCATATATTGTCAAAATGTTATAAAAACGTTGCTTTATTCTATCACAAGGATACCTTGCCATACCAACGATTCAACTATTAATACAACGTACATTTACTGAAGACATACAATACAATGCAATGAATGATTCATTATATGGCAATATAAAAACAATCCGTGGATAATGAAAAGTGTGTGTTGTTTTGTTTCTATTTTACAAGAAATTGTTTCTGTTTTACAACGACAATGTTCCTTTTAAAAAGCAAATAAACACGTGACAAGCAATTGACCAGCGACCACTAAGTACAAATATATTTCAATGCTTACAGAAAGAGTCTTGGGAACATATGATGCGTTCAACGAATCGCCGTGTTTTCATTCAGAAATAAATTAAAACGATGCTACATAAATACATTATTAATAATTTTGTTTATGATTCCAGTTGGATTGTTTTGAGGTTACAAATTAATATATACCGTTTATCAACGGTATAAACACAAAGAAAAAATAATCAAATGCAATACAATCATGAAAGCTATCAGACATTACAGTTTCATGAATTTAGAGAATTTGTAAAGCACTGAACGTAGGGGGGATTTTAATCGTATTTATCAGACATAATACGTACTCACATTTTGTTGTTCATTACTTTCCAAGTTCACAGAAATTAAATTTCACTAATACACAAGTTTTAAATAACGATATTGCGCTTTTCTAGCTATAAGGTAGACGTGGTTTTCTATCTAAACTCGCCATAATATCTTATAAAAGTATCAAGTTTTCCACAAATGTACACTGTTATCACATTAACACAGATATTTTCTTCCGACGAATTTAATGAGATGACATATGTCCGCACGGTAAAAACCGATGATGCAAACAAAAGAGATCTTGAGACAACGGCCATAGTAACCGAAACCATGTTTTGTGGTTTGCTTGACCATCTGATGAAATGGCTAAGTTAAATAGTATTCAATATTGCAACAATGCATAGCATCTTTATGAAAATGATTGTTAAGGATTAAATCATTCTTTCCTCACAGATATGGCATGTGCAATTGAATATGTCTCTTTTTATCAGACATGCCAATAATGCAAAACATTGTCAATATTTCTCATGAATATTTAAAGAACTCTGGTGGCTGCATTCTTCGACAGTTACTCACTGTTTGTTTTTGCCTAATACAAATATATACATAACCCATTTTGTCTTACATTGCATGCGGTACTGAAAATATATGTAATTGTTTGCGAATGGAATGAACTATTAAGAAATTGTATCGCATTCGTATTTGTTTACTAAATTACTTTACATAAAATAGATATAATGAGTATACTATTTCTTTATCAAAACGAAAAGTAATGACGGTGTCATAAAGAGATTGTGTCTGCAAAAATAATCAGCTCCTTGATCTGTTTATAAATGTATTTATTATATTCTCCATGTATTAAAATATTAACAAATCCAATATGACATCTATATAAAATAAATAATATGTTATGTTCTGTAGTCTCAATAATCGGCAAAATTGCTGAAAAATCAGGTATCAAATTAAAAACAAAGATTAAACCCCAAATATTTAACAAGTTGCTTTTATAGTTTTAAAACTCTTACGACAATCGTAAACAAAAAGGTCACACCCACGAACACGTCTTCTCAGAAATTATATAATTGTGTCGCAATATGTTAACCTATTGTAAAATTGTAGCAGTAATAATGATGTACACATCGATTTTGTGGAATATCCCATTGTAATGCTATTTCCTATAAATCGAGAAGTACAAGTTTTAACTTGGTGCACTTGTTAAATTGAACACATCGATCTTGTGGAATATCACATTTTAATGCTATTTCATATAAATCGAGAGGTACAAGTTTTAATTTGATGCACTTGTTAAACTGTTTTAATATTAAATACCCTGAAGTGTATGGTGCACTTAAATATTCCCTTTTTAGCAAAACAAACATGTATATTGGCAAAAACAAGGATACCTGTATTTCACGGAACGTGTTATTAAATGAGCAAGATACTATCTCTCTATTCGTAAATACATCAAAGTTCGCCCTATCATTTCCGTGTTGTTCCCCGTGTCCTTTTACTATTGCACAATGATGACTCTATCAGACTGTTCATGATAAATCACCCGTCGAGGTAGAACTGAAAGCTTCAGCTGATATATAATCCCGCAGTGCTGCACCAAAATCAATCACGGATATAAAAGAAAACGATTTTTAGTGAATATTTGATCTGAGAACATTTTTTTTAACGGTACGCAGTGCTGCAGATTATGCAATTATGTAAAAAGCATGGCTATTTTGCATAATAGTATTTAAACATTTTCTGATACAAATTTGGTTCTTTGTTTTATTTAAAACAAACTGCTACCTTTTATCATTGCATACACAGAAAACTATCTTTATCCCTGACATTTTCTTCTTGTATGCGTCCATAATGGTGCATCACTTCGTATGTTCCCATTTCTAAATATTCATTGAAATATGGCTTTATCATATACGTGAGCATTGCTGTATAAGTAATGTTTTACTGGGTAAATTGTTAAAATGAGTTGCAAACTGTTTATGTTTCAAAGTTATTTATACATTAGACTAATGTGCATAATGACACATGCTTCGAGTTCATTCAATTAATATTCTAGCAAACACGTTCCAAGATTTAAGATTTTACTGACTGCTTAATGTTACCTAATGCAATATCAGGGAAATTCCATTGTAATTACGCCAATTGTTTAATTATGTAGACTTCCTCGGTTTTAGACATATAAAAAAGCATTGACGGTTCTGAAAATATATTAATTATCAATTGCTATTTAGTGATAGAATGACAATAACGCACTGGCAACTTTTGATATTGTTCAGTTGTATATTGCAAAGTGAAAGAAAGCGTTAATTTAAATAAAACATACTTAAGTTTTGTTGGTGAACATTTAGCCAGGAATGTGAAGTTTCATATATGTATCCCACATCACAACTATTTCAAAATATATATTTAAAAAAATGATTGTGATATTACAAAATTTAAACTGCGCTTGTGAGGTGCTTTTAAAATTGTTTAATTCACCAAAATTTATAAGATGGAGTATTGTTTCGTAAATGCAAGTTAATAATTATGGGATTAAAACGAATGTTATTTTCGTTCACCATACTTTATTAATTTATTCATTGAACTTTAACATTCTAAATTTTGAAATACTGTTTCAAACTACGAAAACACCGACAAAACAAACGAACTAATTAAATTCTAGAGAAAAAATATATGCATGTTAAGTACAAATATCTGTTTTACCGATTTACTATCCTATCCCCAAGAACATAAATCACTAGCTAATATTCCGTGATAACATTCTGGAAGAATAAATTAGAAAGCCGACTGAGCGCATCTTAACGAAATATCTTAAAAGAAAAAAAGATGTTATAAAAAAGGAATACTAAGGTTATTTATGATGATGAATTGTCTGAGGGATTACCGTCTTAACATAAAATAAACGCTCACAATATATTTAGAGTTTGGCTTTCTGATCAGAGAATATAACGATTTGGTGTGTGCTCATCATTGATAATATCCAAATGGTCCAGTTTAGATTGTTTGCAAAATGAAACGTCACATTTAAGAAGAGAAAAAATGATGTGTTGACGTCTGTTCTTAACATGTGTTATTAATTAAATAGATTGCATAATCTGATTAAATTCACAAAACATATCGTTTCTAATCTCTTACTCCAAGTCCAACCGCATTTAGCTCACCATGAGCACAAGAGCACCGCAAAGTCTGTCGTCCGTCTTTGCGACAGAGCTCCCGTGTGTCAGTGAATTTTTTCTGCAAACGATATGAACCGCTGGGTAGTATTTGACGAAACTTCACGGGGATGTTTCTCAGGTTGCCCTGTATTAAAAAAATTCAAATCGATCCGGTTCGTTGATTACGTAAGTCAAAGGATCCAACAAGTGGTTTACAAAATAAAAAAAATGTGGTACAATACATTCAACAGGTACCAATTTAGTGTTCGTGTGTCGTAGGAATAGATATCGTTGCGGGAAATTAAAATGATATATATTGTGACACAAAAAAATAGAAAGAGCATTTGGTATCTTATTAAATCTATGTTACCAGACCACATCTAGCGTTGAAATTGTGGTTATTGCTATAAGGAATACTGATTATTTATAGGGTAATTTTATTATATGAAACTGTTTACGAAATTTTGGTTGATTTTGAGCGTTATATTTATATGGACATATAACAAACCGTCTCTGCAAAATCGAAGAACCAGAGCTTTGAAATTTAGTATGTAGCATCAGATAGTGGTGCTACATTACTGTATTTAAATACAGGTTTTCTTCAGCTCTTTAATTTTTTTGTTTTAGTTTTACGACGTACGTCAAACGGTTTATTGATATGAACAAAACATGAAATGGCACAGAAAACCAACTAGATGTGTTCCTGTTAGAAATCATTTAATGGAGTGATACAATATATAATGATAAAACAAAAAATAACGATACAATCGAAAACTCGGAATAAACATTAAATATTGTCTTCTAATCTCGTACAGTGTCTATCTCTAATTCAACTTAAAAGCACTTAAATCGAACAGGCGATGTTCTGTTGGGATTTGAAGTTATCTGAGTGTTCCTCCTATCATAGCATTAATAATTCGAAATGAAATGCATTCCTATTCCTAAGTGTAATAGCCCACTTACTGTGGATTATTATCGGTAAGATTATCCCAGACCATACTCGAGTTGTTGTTTTTTGTAGAAAATCATTAAATTCCGACCTACGTTCGCGATTTACGATTCATGATGGTGCGTACGGTCTTTGATATTACATATGGCAATTTATTGCATTTTGTAAAGGTAAACGTGTTTTATTTCGGATAATAGTGAACATTTAATGTATTTATCACTCAGTATATGGTGTAAATATAAAGATACCAATATATTACTTTTTTAACTAGTTGCACTTGCGTAATAAACGACATATATGTCTATCAAATCAATATTAAAACAGTTTTAAAGAACACATCCTCTTATTTATTATGATTACTATTACTTATGTTTTCATCGCCAAAATAGATACGATAGTTTGTATACAAATATTTATTGTACTCGTGGATATTACAATAACATACTTTGATATATAATGTACTTTGACGTATTAAAAAAAACGCCTTTTGAAGATATGATTTGAACCATTTTATCTATTCATAATATGGCGACTTGTTCATATTAAATGTTTTCCGTTACCGTTCTTGCAGTCGTCAGTTCCAATGCATTTTTATGTCCTGTGTTCTATGTATTTATGGTATAACGTGACTTACATAAAGGTATATTTAGCTGTAGTGGTTTATTATTGGTGATCCATCTGGAGATTAAATATTCCAATATTTGCTATTGTAGACTAAATTATAACTTAAAATTAAGTTAATGAGTTAAATACGTGAACATATATGTATAGCAAAATTACTTATTATTTAAGTATTATATTAAATTATATTATTGATAGAAAATGTTAATATCCTATTACGCAACTTAGCTGGACGTTTGTCATCGGTTTTATTGCTCTTCGTCCTTTAAACAGTACAGAGATAATTCAATTGGCATGTCAACCTTTCATATTATCATACATAGCGGAAGTTGCGTCTCATTTAACGAAACCCACCACCAGCTGCACGTCGCACATTATTGCGTTTACAGACGCAAAACTTTTGAGAGAAGTTGCATTTCACATGTCACCCATTCATATTATGAATTAGATACATAAACATCTGAAATTGAACAACACGAATCAATACAAGCTTCTCTTTCAGGTGCCATAAAATAATTGCGGTATCCATGGAGATAATGACTGTGATCCCAGTTCTTTCTTACCACGTGACAAAAGTGGTGTTATTTTGAAATCTGGATGACTGTTAACATAAGGGTCCTGCTTTAAATATTGTCATGAAATTGATGAAGTGCTTTAAAGTTGAAGACACACTTATATCCCAAATAACCAATGGATATGTATTACGTGCAGGGACGACATCAATTAATGTCAAAAGAATGCAAATATTACTATTTTTGTCGCCGAATAATGAATAAGACATTTTACTGTTAAATAGTTTTTGTCATGCAAATGAAGCTCGTTTAAAGTACAGTTATTCGTATTTAGTAAGATTGCGAAGTTACCACTGAGACCTTGAATTCTCGACCTATGCTCAAGCGAGATAATGAGAGCATGAGAGCACGATGCGAAATCGCGATATTAATATTATAGATCCGAATCGCTGTTTCGCTATATCGAGTCGTATTTTAGTGATTTCGCGACGTTGCATCGTAATATCGTGCCTTCGCATCGTATGTTCGCGTTATCGATTTGTAATTCAAAGATCGAAAGTGTTAAATCATGATGTGTTGTTGAGAGATTATGATGTGAAGGTGTGTAAACACGATGAGAGATCAAAAGAATACGATGCGAGGTCGCGATATTATTATCATGTTCTCGCATCGTGTCCTCGCACTTTTGACACTGTTCACTCCTTCGCATAGTGTTCTCATGTTCTCACCCTTGCAATCCAGAGACCGACAATGCGAAACAACGCGTTGCCCATACAGAACCATTCTCTTGGATTTATTGATTTAACGTGTTTTAAAATAAATGTATTATGGAATCTTGAAACACATTCTAGCTCGCGTACTTTCAACGACGCATGCAGCATAAGCACAGCATAAAAACTATCGAATCGTATTAATCAGCATAAACACACTGACTGTTTGCTGATCTAAGTTGCCGAAGTGTATATCAGCCCGGGGTCTTTAATATCTGTACGTATTGAGAAACACAGCTTGCATGTAATAAATGTTTTGAATAATTGACATGACTGGGAAAACGAGACATATACAATAACACACGTTATATCTATGGGGAACGAAAGTGACGCAAATTAAAACCTAAATCACATTTGAACAATGTGTATATATGTTTGTCTGCAACACCTGCTAATCGCTTTATCCTAGTTAGCCTAGCGGCCATTTCCATGTATAGCAAGGAGTTGCAATTTTCTAGCTTCTGCATGACTGCTGTCATTGCTTATCAATACTGCTCAAGCATTCTTTGTGCTGACAAAGATAATATGCTATTTGAAATAGCTTTACATCAAATGTAAGTATGTGGATGATGACAGGACGCAAGTTTTTTGTGAACGTTGAGAAGTTTGTTTATATATATTTGTTTTTACGGTTCCCACAATTTACCATATTCGGATTTGCAATACTATGGTGAATGTTATTTGTATGTTTAAATACAAAACTTAAACATGAAAACAAAATACACAACTATTTTGAATTCATTCCGATTATCAAAAATGCATGGTGGTAATACTGTTCGTGGACGGGTACGCCATTTAGTTTCTAACCAATGCTGATGTCTCCAGGACAAAACCAATTAATTGAACTCATCTTTTAAGAAGCTATGTAGCCATGATGAGAAGCAGTTATTTTATTTTTATCCACTCAATATATTGCAACAATTTTTTATCACCCGTGTATTAAAATAAGTGATCTACTGAATCTCACAAATCTCTTCCATTGATAAAAATGCCATTAATAAATAACCTCGTGCTATACAACGATTTCTCAATTGCTGGTGCTGCTGAAAATTCACTTTGTATACCTTTAAATATATTTTCGAACGTTCTTGATACTGTTCTCTTGCTGATATAATGTAACGGGTCGTTCTCTCATATCTCGTTACCAGCAGGAAGAACAAGAAATGACATTTAAATCGACCAATTGGAAACTAACATTTCCATAGCGGAAGTTGTGCAACTGTTTCAAAACAATCCCACTGTCCATTGGTTTCTATTTATCTTCATCATTTAAACAGTGATGCAGAGATGTAACCGTTGACATGTCAACCCTTCATTCTATGCATTTGATACATAAAAGCGGAAGTTGCGTCGCATCAAATAATAGCCCAACCCGCGTTACATCGCTTTATATCGATTTTCATTACTTTAAGATATACTTAATTTGTGCAGAGATGATGCATTTCACATGTCAACCAATAATAATATGCATTAGATACATAACATTCTGTGCTTATAAAGCAAGAATCAATAGGTGTTCCTTCAAGTGCCATAACATAATTGCTGTCTCTATGGAGATAATAACTTTGATTCCAGGTCTTCCTCACCATTCGACAGGATGGGTGTTATTTTGAAATCCGCATGACTTTTGACATCTAGGTTCCAGTTGTAGATAATTTCCTGGAATTGATTTTTGACATTATTTTGCAGATGAACATATGTCCCAAATGACAAATCAATACGTTTAATGATTCAACTTCTGCAATTATTATTAGCAACATGCAAATAGGTAAAGAAATAAACATACAATAAGCTACAATTTAAACAAATGTTGCTTTGTCCACATATGTGAAAAACGTGGTAAAACTCTAAAATACCATCCAAATTGGTACGTTTTCAAAACAAAGCAATATACTAAACATCATTTTTCTTCCTGTGGTTTAACAATGTGTGTTTGCAATAAATGATGGATTTAACAAAATTATTTGATTTTACGTTAAGAGGCAACCAAGATTCCTGGTACTGAAATTACCAACTCCCATAAACATTTAAAAGGCGAAAATGTTCACAATTTAAGAAAAGCTTATTTCTTTTGCATCAATCATTTTATTTCTCTACCTTTAAACTGTTGATTGAAAAACATTATTACTGTGTTACTTATTAATTGTAAATGGGTGTTTTCCGTCGTTAGAAAATGGAAGAACGTGGGAAGTTCCAGTATCTGCGTCAACACACAACAAAGCTTTATATGTATTGATACGTAGCGACAACCTAATCCCTCAGCATAGTCATTAAAGTCACAATATTGCAACTCCTTACAATACACGTCAATGCCATTAAGGTCGACCAGGATAAAGAGATTTGCATGCGTTGCAGACACACATATGCAAGTCATAATAGTGCCACTCCTTACAATACAAGTCAATGCCATTAAGGTCTACCAGGATAAAGAGATTTGCATGCGTTGCAGACACACATATGCAAGTCACAATAGTGCCACTCCTTACAATACAAGTCAATGCCATTAAGGTCGACCAGGATAAAGAGATTTGCATGCGTTGCAGACACACATATGCAAGTCACAATAGTGCCACTCCTTACAATACAAGTCAATGCCATTAAGGTCGACCAGGATAAAGAGATTTGCATGCGTTGCAGACACACATATGCAAGTCACAATAGTGCCACTCCTTACAATACAAGTCAATGCCATTAAGGTCGACCAGGATAAAGAGATTTGCATGCGTTGCAGACACACATATGCAAGTCACAATAGTGCCACTCCTTACAATACAAGTCAATGCCATTAAGGTCGACCAGGATAAAGAGATTTGCATGCGTTGCAGACACACATATGCAAGTCACAATAGTGCCACTCCTTACAATACAAGTCAATGCCATTAAGGTCGACCAGGATAAAGAGATGTGCATGCGTTGCAGACACACATATGTAAGTCACAATAGTGCCACTCCTTACAATACAATTCAATGCCATTAAGGTCGACCAGGATAAAGAGATTTGCATGCGTTGCAGACACACATATGCAAGTCACAATAGTGCCACTCCTTACAATACAAGTCAATGCCATTAAGGTCGACCAGGATAAAGAGATTTGCATGCGTTGCAGACACACATATGCAAGTCACAATAGTGCCACTCCTTACAATACAAGTCAATGCCATTAAGGTCGACCAGGATAAAGAGATTTGCATGCGTTGCAGACACACATATGCAAGTCACAATAGTGCCACTCCTTACAATACAAGTCAATGCCATTAAGGTCGACCAGGATAAAGAGATTTGCATGCGTTGCAGACACACATATGTAAGTCACAACATAGCAACTCCACTCAATACAAGTCAATGTCATCAAGGTCGACGAGGATAAAGAGATTTGCATGCGTTGCAGACACACATATGTAAGGCACAGCATGGCAACTCCTCATAATACAAGGCAATACCCTCAAGGTCGACCAGGATAAAAGGATTTGCATGCGTTGCAGACAAACCTTTGTAGAAATTGTTCAAATGTGATTATGTTTACAATTTACTTCTTATACTTTCCCCACAGGTGTAAAGTGCGCTATTGAATATGTCTCGTTTTCTCAATACATGCCAATAATTTAAAACACAGATTCAATGAATAAGCCATGTTCGTATT
>VMBQ01005244.1:14138-24743 GCA_007657795.1 Dreissena rostriformis
TTGAAACTTGGTATGAGTATATATATGGATAAGACGATGATGCACGCCAAATGGCATTGTACACCATCTGTTAATAACGGAGTTATGGCCCTTTGTATCTTGAAAAAATGCTTTTTACTATAGGCACTTTTGTGTCCGGAGCCATATCTTGGAAGTGCTTTGGCGGATTTATTGAAACTTGGGTTGAGTATATATATATGGATAAGACAATGATGCACGCCAAATGGCATTTTACACCATCTGTTTGTAACGGAGTAATGGTCCTTTGTATCTTGAAAAAAATGTTTTTTACTATAGGCACTTTTGTGTCCGGAGCCATATCTTGGAAGTGCTTCGGCGGATTTCATTGAAACTTTGTATGAGTATATATATGGATAAGAGGATGATGCACGCCAAATGGCATTGTACACCATCTGTTAATAACGGAGTAATGGCCCTTTGTATAGTAGTATGTTCATCCGTCCGATTTGCACCCATCCTTAAACAAAATATATGTTGCGGGGGATATCAATTCTACGAATTTGCTTGTTTTTCAAGGTTTGTGCTAATGTAAGTGTAAGGTGACTTTCCTGTAAAAGACATATATTTTTATTTTTTTTCGTCTAACCATTTGAAAATTTTAGTGCGTTTGTCTTTGTTATTAAGCCCTTTTACGTTTAGAGTACATATGTTAATACTCATACCAGATGATAGTTAAGTAAATGGTAGTTTTTTGTGCGCCAGTCCAGTTGGCTGTTAGTACTGTTTGTAAAACAACAATGACAAAAATTTATAGTTAATGATCTACAGTCTAAACGGTGATTTGAACAGCATCCAACAGACATTCTAGTTACAAAGGTTACAACAATATTGCAAAAGAAACAAAGAACAAAAAATAAGCATCTCGACATAATACATATATCTACAATCATATTGTATATGAACAACATGAAACAGTAAATAACGCTATTATAATGTAAACTGTCTAAAAAGGAAATGCTTACAAAAAATAAACAACAAACAAGTAAACAGCACACAGGCCAATGTTTTTACTTTAACAATAGTATGGTAGTACGGGTATCAGCTTACTAATTTACAAGAGTTTCCAGAAAGTAATAAGTGTGACGTAAGAAATTAACAAACTCAGACTCATTTTAAATAATTACAAGTATACCAAGCTGAAAATTGTAATTGATTTGTAAAGGCAGTTAAAAAAAGTTGTTAAAATATGTAAATTATTTGATCTAAAACATCACTTTTATTTTGATACAATGTGTCACTTATATGTTACTAGTGTTACCAGTATAAGTTTCTACTGGACAGAAAGGTGGTTATTTAAGCTGTTTTGAAGAAAATTTAAAAAAATAATAATAAGATGTGTAGTTATGTAAACATGAAGATTTTTTAAATACAAAAGGTATATATATTTCACACAGCAACATATCATCTATGCACTGTACAGATTTTGCATTTGGTTTACCTTTATTTACTACAATTTTTATGTAAGAATAGAATAGTTTTTTTTCTCCCTGCTTAAAACAATTTGTTTAACAGTATAAACTTTGTATATATAAATGTTATAATGAAAGTTTGCATTTACATAAACAAGTAAGATACAAACAGTGTTTGTTTAACAGTATACAATTTGTACATACATATATATATATATAACCACTCAGCCATCCGTCTTCACGTGTGTATGTGTGTAATTCAGAGTTATTGTTTGAGTCTCTGCGACTTCATAATGTGCGGACCTGACCATCCGTCGTCATGGGTTGCCATTTATTTTAAACTGTGTATAACTATCCACGTGTTGCTACAAGATATAACGATAACACAAGAAATCGAAATTTTTAGATCGTTTCACAACTGAGACGCTTTATAATTTTATCAATTTCTAACGATGATTTTTCGTAAACGAAAGTGTATTTTTAGTATAAGTCTGTGGTATTAGTGTTATTTCGCACACTGCTGTGCATTGTTCATTTATTTCCTGAATCTGTGACAAAAAGTTGAAAAATAAACTGTGAACAATATAAAGAAGTGAAACTCCAGCTGCTGGAGCAGTATTGAAATCTTATTATAAACAATTAGTTGGTCCTTTATTTATGGCAAGTGACCGATTGCCGAAACAGTACAAAACAGCACAATACAGCACAATACAAAAGTCCCTTTAAAGGTGATCAGGTTATATATCTTGCCCATATGGAACTTGGTCAGAGCATTTGTCCCAATGATATCTGTGCCATATATGGTTTCGGCACTTGGCTTTTACTCCATGGGTCAGTGGTTCGAATGTATGTATGGACATGTGTACCTGTTGTTTATAAATAAGTTATTAATAATATATGTAACCCAGCCAGAAAAATCCCCGACCACAATGGATATTGAACCCGGGACATCCCGGTTGCAAGGGCAGACACTCGATCTACCGCATCGCTATAAAAGCTAGCTCATAAAGCAAGGCAGTATAAGTTCTCCTTAAATAAAACCGTGCGACACACACCCCTCCATTTGTGGAATCCTTTCACGAATTTCCTTCTGCCACCACATCTGCGGGACGTCGAACCGACATACAACCTTACGTGTTTTATTTCCGTTAGCAGCCATTGTAACCCAGCAAGAAAAATCCCCGACTACAATGAAAGCTAGCAAGGCAGTATAAGTTCTCCTTATACCGAACCCTGCTACAAATACTATTCATATACTTTATATTTGAAATAGTGCAACTATAGCTTCAATATATGTCACGGTATGAACTAGTTCGCGTAAGGGGAGAGGTTGTGTGGCGCCCGGTTAGCTCAGTCGGGAGAGCATTCGCCCTGTAAGCGAGGTGTCCCGGGTTCGAGTCCCGGACTGGTCGCACCTTACGTGAACGAGTTCAGACCGTGACATATATTGAGGCTATAGTTGAACTATTTCAAATAAATAGTATTAGCCGCACAATTTTCTCACCCTGTGACATATAGATGTAACTTTTCCCCAAGTCACTTTATGTGAGTGTTAGGCTAGGTATATTAGCCAAAAAAAAACACTTAACCTCAAACTAATTCCTTCACAATTGGTATCTACAGTTTTCGNCATATGGAACTTGGTCAGAGCATTTGTCCCAATGATATCTGTGCCATATATGGTTTCGGCACTTGGCTTTTACTCCATGGGTCAGTGGTTCGAATGTATGTATGGACATGTGTACCTGTTGTTTATAAATAAGTTATTAATAATATATGTAACCCAGCCAGAAAAATCCCCGACCACAATGGATATTGAACCCGGGACATCCCGGTTGCAAGGGCAGACACTCGATCTACCGCATCGCTATAAAAGCTAGCTCATAAAGCAAGGCAGTATAAGTTCTCCTTAAATAAAACCGTGCGACACACACCCCTCCATTTGTGGAATCCTTTCACGAATTTCCTTCTGCCACCACATCTGCGGGACGTCGAACCGACATACAACCTTACGTGTTTTATTTCCGTTAGCAGCCATTGTAACCCAGCAAGAAAAATCCCCGACTACAATGAAAGCTAGCAAGGCAGTATAAGTTCTCCTTATACCGAACCCTGCTACAAATACTATTCATATACTTTATATTTGAAATAGTGCAACTATAGCTTCAATATATGTCACGGTATGAACTAGNGAAGGAATTTGTTTGACCCCAAATTCCTAATATACCTAGCCTATGTTGATATATATATATATACTATGTTTTATCTTAATATATACTAAAAATAAATTTTAATATTGGATTTTGGTGTTATTTAGATAGATTTTGGTAGATTCCGGTGGATTCCTGTACATGTAGTTCCGGTATTTCCAATGATCTTTCGCAAAAGTCTTCGGATGAATCACAACAACAACAACAACAATGGCGACTTCCGTAGGTTCAGTTCATAAAAGTTCAGATTTAGTGAAAGACTATTCTTGTGTCGCCTGCGAAAGTAAAAATATCGAAGCAAGTGCTGAATTCTTTTGCGAAACATGTTTGAAGTGTTTTTGCGTAAAATGCCGTTATTTTCATGATCAACTATTTGTAAACCATGCGATGCATGGAAGAGGAGAAACAAATAAATGGCCTCTTGCAAAGACAATGGAGGATCTGCTACTTAAATGTGATGTTCACAACAACAAGAAATTGAAAATGTTCTGCCAGGACCACAGTCAGCTATGCTGCTCGGATTGTGTTTTACTGAATCACAGGTAAGTGACACTTGGTCATAATAAAATTACATGTATAGTCTGCATCGGTATTCTCGCGGTATCGCTTTTTATGCGGTATTTCAATTGCGCCCCATACATGCTGTTAACACATCATAATTGGTGACCCAATTTCCATTTGCTGTCAGAAAACAGGTTTACCTGTAATCATGGCCAATATTTTGGTAACTTGTTGTTACAGTACAGTCCACGTGTAGTTGTTACAGTACAGTTCACACGTTTTCCACAAAAAACTCGTTCCCTCCACTGGCTTTTGTCTGATAGCGAGTGCTTCCGCGGAAGGGGAAGGCTAGGTGTACAACCTAAAACGCTCTGTGTTCCGCCGAGTTAGCTAATACCCGCGGCTTGTATTACTTTAGCCTAGTCGGTAAATGCAGACAATTTCCGTTCTTATCAGGACACCAGCGCAACACCGCGGTAGCAGTGTGCTACTGTGCATGCCAAAAAATAAAAAACATAAAAACATTGTACATGGCCGTGTCGGCTTATCAATTTGCCGATCGTTAACCTCGGAGGCCCCAATCATGCAAACTCCGCGTATCACGGGACTTTCTTTATCTCCCTCCTCTTGGAGTAGCGAGGAAAATCGGGGAAAACGCGTGGACTGTACTGTATCAACTAAAAGCAAGTTTTTTTACCCAATTAAACAATATTTTCATTTAAGTTTTCAGTTTTTACCTAATTTTCAACGTGTTTACACGTCGTCGGCCAGGGCCCTAACAAGCCATCAGGGGAAGGGGCCCAGGTCCCTCATGAGGGGGAATTTTCGCGGCGTTTCCATTTTATGAGGAATTTTTTAACTTGCTCTCTCATTACTACATTTGTACTGATTGAACTATATTCGCTGCTTTTTTTCATAATTAAGTATATTTGAATAGATGTACTTGAAATAAAATTGAGATAAATAATCATAAGACACTTCTTTCTATAAAAAAAAAAAAAAAAAAAAAATATTTTNGTTTAGGGGGATTTTTTTTCCAAAGATAAGGGAAAAAAGTACACTTTTTTGATGGGGGACAGGGCCTCAAAAAATGCAGATCGAGGGCCCTGTCGGCTTGCACTTTATGTTTTCCTGAGTCTCATTTGTATACAAATTTTACTTACTCCCAAAATTTGTAACCCATCACTAAGCAAATGTTAAATTGCTCAGAAAGGAACGCCCTTTTATGTGCATCCATTGTCCAGAAGAGTGGTATTATTACAGTGGTGCAGTTTATACGATGGTTCTACTATTAATATTCATGTTAATTTCAAGTTTAATAATTTATAAAAGCTTTTACTATTGCAAAATTGAAACTTCTTGTCAGATATTATAATCAAAACTGTGATTAAGTGACATACAGCCTGTTGACCTACTCACCGCGAGAATACCAATATGACGTCCTGCACCGCAACAGGGGATACTACTGTTTCTTAACTGTCTTACACTCAATATTAACACTATATTTTAATAAAATTAAGATGGATATCAGCAGAAAATAAGTTACTTTTTGCAAAGGAGTCCATAATTTATAAAGTTAGCATTTGTTTCAGCTTTTATTTTTATTTGATTGTTAAGTGGTACCGCTAGAATACAGATGACCATTATACATGTAGTTATAAGTGATCACATTTATACATTTTAAAAGTAGGTTGATATCATTTTCATCAATCATATATCTTAGTTATGAAATAGCTTTTTGTTCTGTTGTGTAGAGTATTTTAAGAGTTGTTATAAACTATGTGTAAATGTTGAAAGTATAGTAACTGAGGGCATTTTTGCTAGACGTCAAGATAGTTCTTCTTGAATGCTTTGAGCTTTTATGAGTACATGCATACAGCCCCCAGGAGGGTTAATAGCTGGGAGTTGGATTATTGCAACTAGATGTCATGATTACAAAATTGGGCATTCATTTTTTGGCATTTTTGCAATGCACAATCTTTACAGTGATTTTTTTTTGCCCAAAATTACAGCTTCTTACAGGCTGTTTTCTAATTGCAAAAAGTAAAAAAAGGCTGTTACCCTATGGCAAAAAGTAACATTTTCCCAAAAAAATCTGACCAAAATTTCCCCAAAAATATGCCAAACATTTCCAGTATACTCAATTATTGGTTAAATTTTATTCCCTAGCACTATATACACATGTAATATAAATTTTAGAAAGCAGTTTAACATGAAGTTATAAACAATTGGTATACTGTTATTTATAATCATATTAATAATGTATAATTTTTTCCCAATGCCATGGCCTATGGCGCCTTTTTTCGCAAACAAAAAGGCACAGGCTGTAAAATATAAAGCGAAAAAAAATCACTGCTTTAGTTGATAAGGGTTTTCATTACTGCTCTATAGTACTAAATTAGACTCAAAATGTTTGTAAATACGCTCCCTGCTTTGAAATATCAATTTTATCCTTATTTTATTTTATGTTTTATTTCTCGTAGATATTTTATAAGTCAAATTGATATTTATGATTCATGTTGCTTTTTCAGACAGTGTACCAATTTGGCTCTTATTTTTGAACCCGTCAAAAAGCTGTCATTGGATATGCAGCAGTTGTCAAATAAAATTCAAACAATTCTTGCTGAACTAAATAAATTTAAGAGAACACAAGAGGCCGGCATTCAGTTCGTGGAGGGATCATATTGTGAAAAATTGGAAGAAATCAAAGACCTGCGCAAGATATTAAATGCTTCTTTGGATGAACTAGAAAATACAACTTTGAAAGAACTGGATGAAATAAAGTCCACATTGCAAACCTCTCTTAAGAAAGATGTTGAAAAATGCAACAGACTGAAGGATGAACTGCAAAAGCTCAGTGAAGCTGTACAGGGCCTTTGTGATAAGAGCAAGAAAGACCTTGAGTTCATAGCAAGCAGGAAATGTCTGGACAAAATACAAGAGTCTGAGATATATCTGAAGGAGAATCCAGTGAAGGTTCAGAATTCAATTATATTTCTGGCAAACATTGACATTGAGCTTTACCTGTCGAAACAGTCTGGTCTTGGGAGGATTGTAGACAGTATGCAGTCTCTCACACTCAAGATGAATCCATGTCAGATATTGACTGTGAAGATGAAATCTGAGTATAATGTGAAAATATCAAGTGACAAAAAACCGTCTTACAATGCCACTGGCATTTGCTGCCTGCCTACATGTAGTGGTCATTACCGTCTTGTGATTGTTGCAGATAGCCATAATAAGGAAGTGAAACTGTTTAACCAGTCTTACGATGTGTCCAGTCAATGTGATATGTCTGGTTCTCCATTCGACGTTTGCCAAATCACATCCAGTGAGGTGGCTGTGACTCTTAATGAAGCTGGTGTTCAGTTTATGTCTGTGAGCAATGGGAAGCTCGTAAAAGGGAGGAAGTTACAGTTTCCACATGATGCTGTTGGCATTGCCCACCATCAGGGAGCATTGTATATCACTGATCGCACTGCTCTCTACCACTACACACTGACTGGGACACTTGTGAAAAAGCTTTATGAGGATAAAGAAGGTGGCAATACAGGTAAATGTTTTGAAAATACATTTGAATATTCATTATATTGAACATTTTGTGAATACAAATATATACCAATATTTAAACATAAAGTATCATCTTTAATGTGGATATTGAAAACACTATTGAACTTTAATAAGATTATTTTTAGACTTTTTTTAAAGGTGTTGATGTCTTAAATCCGGATTTGTTTACATATAACATGAATTATGTTTTGTAGTGTACAAATGTGCATTGAGTCCTGTCGGTGACCGGATCTATGTAACCAACAACGCCGAGCACAAGCTCCTCACACTGGCAATGGATGGCAGCCTGATATCCACCTTCACTGACCCTGAGCTACAACACCCCCATGGTGTACATGTAACACCTGCAGGACAAGTCCTTGTCTGTGGATGGACCTCATATACTATCATACAGGTGGATCCTGAGGGGGGGAAGAAACTGGCAACACTGTATTCACGAAGAGATTTACGGGGCACGCCATTGTCTGTCTGCTACGACACCAAAATGCGCCAGATCATTGTGGGAGTATCAGAACTTGGAAACAATAAAATCGTTATTTTGGAATTGCAATAGCTGTTACAGTGGAAACAAATAATGGAAATGCAATATCTGCTCCAGTGGGAAAAAAAATAATGGATATCAACACAGTTATAAATTTATTTGCAATTTCCTTCTTCTTTTTTTTTGATGGCACACTTAGTCATACCAGTTTATATCTAGGTCAGGAAAACATATTCATACACTTTATCTTTTATTATTAGCAATTAAATATACTTTATTTCGAAAATGAGTTGTTTTAATGCAACTAAGTTTGCATCATTCAACTTTCTATGTTGATGCTTATTAGTTCCTTGTTTGGCTTCATGTCAGGTGTTGTTTTGTCATGTAATAAATTAATAATTAAGACATGGTTATACATGTAGCACATTAAGTAATTATAAATATGAATTAATGTTTGATTATTTACAAATTCTGACATGTTTGGTTCATGATACTTTAGCAATTATTGAGAGAAAAATATGTTTGCTGTAAACCCCCACAAAAGAACCAACAACTAATGGTATTTGGTATTTATGCCAGTGTCCTATGAGTGCCTTTGATAGCCTATTGGAGTCATCATACAACAAAACTAATGTCTTTAAGAATATTACTCTTGAACTCAATACAGTTGTTACAATAATATCTGGAAGAGTTTGTTTTCTACAATTAAACTATGTTAGGCTTATATTTTTAGTGTGGTCAAATATGATCTACAATTTTGTCCATTTTAGGATACTTTTTATGCCCCCTTCTTTGAAGAAGAGGGGGTATATTGTTTTTGGCCTGTCTATCCGTCAGTGTTTCTTTCTGTGTGTCTGTCTTAAAACTTTTACCTAGGGTAAAGTTTTGTCATAACTCTTAATATTATTAATGACAGCATCTTGATACTTGGCATGCTTGTGTACCTCATGGAGCTGCACATTTTGAGTGGTGAAAGGTCAAGGTCATCCTTCAAGGTAAAAAAATAACACAAAAAAATAAAAAATAAATCAAAGCGGTGCATTAGGGGGCATTGTGTTTCTGACAAACACATCTCTTGTTTTACTGTGTTGTAAGAGCTTTGACAAACTAAATATTAGTTGCGGCTTTAAAGTTATTCTCAGTTTATATAAAATATATGAGGATTGCTGATATAATTATTAAATTGATGCCAGTATATACAAAAATATACTTTGAAAGTGAGGAATGACTAACTTAAGCAATGAAAAAAAATTACATGCCAAAACTTGGCCAAAACATATATTTCCATTATTGTAAATAATCATCCGTTTGTAAAATACATGAATTTATTACCTCCCACTTTTAGATGATTTATTCATACATTTTTTCAATAGTTGTAGTCAATATTTGTTGAATTTTTTCGTAAAATGGTACATGTACATTTATTTTGTATATCTTTGTATAGTGAAGCATTTTTAGCTTTTGTGATCGCCTTTTGTCCATTGTGCATAGTCAACATTTATCACGTGAACACTCTACAGGCCATAATTATTTTCCAATCTTCATGAAACTTGGTAAGAACATGTGTCCCAATGATATCTTGAATTAGTTCGAAAATGGTTTGGGTTTGTTGAAAAATTGGCTGCCAAGGGGTGGGAAGGTTTTCTTATATGGCTATAGTAAAACCTTGTTAACACTTAAGTCACATTTAATTTCCAATCTTCATGAAACTTAGTCAAAACATTAGTTCTAATGATATCTTGGGTGAGTTCGAAAATGATTCTGGTCTGTTGCAAAACATGGCCGCCAGGGGGAGGGTCATTTTTTCCTAATATGGCTATAGTAAAACCTTGTTAACACTGTAAAGGTCACATTTTTAGTCCAATCTTATATGGCTATAATAAAACCTTGTTAACACTGTAGAAGTCACATTTTTAGTCCAATCTTTATGAAACTTGGTCAGAACATGTGTCCCAGTTATATCTTGGACGAGTTCGAAAATGGTTCCGCTTTGTTGAAAAACATGGACGCCTGGGGGCGGGGCATTTTCTTAATATGGCTATGGTAAAATCTTGTTCACACTCTAGTTGCATTTTTTGTCCAATCCAATGAAACATGCTAAAAAAAATTGTTCTAATTATATCTGGGCTGAGTTCAAAAATCAATAAGATTTTGTTCAGTGGAAAAACATGGCTGCCTGGGGGGCATTTTTCCATATAAGGCTATAGTAAAACATTGTAAACACTCTAGAAGTCACATTTGTAGTCAAATCTTTATGAAACTTGATATGAACATTTTGTTCTAATGATAGCTCGGTTTAGTTAAAAAATGGTTATGGTTTGTCGAAAAACATGGCCGCCAGGGGCCGGCACATTTTTCCTTATATTGCTCAAGTAAAACCTTGTTAAAACTGTAGAAGTCACATTTTTAGTGC
>VMBQ01005244.1:27022-69188 GCA_007657795.1 Dreissena rostriformis
GCAAATAAAGACCACCTGTGCACAAAGACCACAACAACCACATCCCTTGAGTGGTCATCATTGGCAGGTTAGGCTGTTCATATGTGTCGTGTTCTGAGAAAACTGGGCAAAATGCATGTGCGTAAAGTGTCGTCCCAGATTAGCCTGTGCAGTCCGCACAGGCTAATCAGGGACGACAATTTCCGCTTTTATGGAATTTTTCGTTTCAATGATGTCTTCTTAGCGAAAATCCAGTTTAGGCGGAAAGTGTCGTCCCTGATTAGCCTGTGCAGACTGCACAGGCTAATCTGGGGTGACACTTTACGCACATGCATTATGCCCAGTTTTCTCAGAACACAACACATATGGGCATCATAACCTGAAAACCTATAAGAAAGAGATTAACTTAATCAAAATATACAGGAACCGATGCTGGGAAGATGACAATTCCTTGTGAAGAATGCAAGTCACAGTAGTTTTTTTTAACGAAAACTTTAAACTTAATATCTTTAAAAAAAATTGAATTTTGTTAATATACATATGAGTTATGTGGAAATTTGTTCTTGGTGTTGATGGCAAAGGTACATTCCAAGTTTCATGTGAATGAGTAGATTTTAAGTTCAAAGACAAAGAAAAATAAGTTATGCTTATTTATTTTTTACATCATCAGCATAGAATTACAAACACACATTTATATCATATATTAGTATTAACAATGATATGCATGTTTTTTTAGCAATAACAAACCACAAGTTGTTATTTACTTTTCATCTGAAGATTTAATAGATAAAAAGTCACGCCACTAGAACAACAAAATCAATATAATTTAGCAATAACAACAGATTATAGTGTTTGATTTAAAACCCAGCTGCCATGATGCCATAACTGCATGAAAATACAACAACAATCTTAAACACATCAAATAAGTAAAATGATGTTTGCCTGCACATTAAGTTTGTGTATCTAAAACAATTAATACCAACATTTTACAAAAAACAATACTCAACATTAACATAGCATGGTTATTTAAATAGAGAAAGGGTATGCTTTCATATCAAAATCTTTCATGCAATGCCTCATCACCAGCATATTAATGTCAAAGTGTTCTATTTTTATGCCAATGATTTCTTTGACATGCAAGATTTTTTTATTTATTTTTTTGTCACACTTTATTGTTGTTCCTAATGAGTGATTTCTGTTATTAAATTAATATGCATGGACAACTTATTCGGCGTAGGTGCAATAACAGTACAGTACACTGTAGCCTTTTGATTAATTACGCGGCTGATACGTCTTCTGTGACATAACTTGTTTTCTAGGAGTGATGTCATTTTTGGATGGTTTTGTACTTTCTTGCATAGTATGTATGATGTTTAGGTCTAATCTAAATACATTGTAATACATTAAATCATGCAGTATGATGGATTATGTTTAGGGAACCATTTTTTAAATGGTAGCTTGCATTCTATATTATGAAATTCAGTTAGAGGGTTCTTGCGTTCACGAAAGAATGCCCGCAACAAAACTGTAATTCTATCCTTCAATATTTCATGGATGAATAGTCATGTGTTTTCTATACTGTTTTGTGACCAACAATAAACAACATCTTCGGTGCAAATATTATTTGTATAAAAATAAAAATATTAAAAAACAAGGACAAAAGGGTCTTAGAGTGCTCACCTGAAACCAGAAGTAAGAAAGTAGATTTGAGCAGTCGGTGGTAACACATTTACATTAAAGCATTAGACGGAAAATGTTCCCACCCTTGGCAGCTATGTTTTTCACAAACTGGAACCATTTTCAAATTTTGTTGGGATATCATTAGGTAAATTTCTAAGCAAGTTTCATTATAATTGGTTAAAAAATGTGAAATCTAGAAAGTTAACTAGGTTTTAATAATTCTGTATAAGAAAACTGCTCCATCTCCTGGTAACCATTTTTCCAATAGACCAAAACTATTCCTTAACTGGACCAGGACATTAGTATTGTGCAAGTTGCATGAAGATTGGACAAAAATGACAAATCACAAAAACACACCACCAGCATAATGTGTACAGGTGGGCTTAAAAGACAATTTCAAATAAGCACACATTAAAATCACATATAAAGGCTGACATGCAGAACAACCATAAACAAAACATTTTAAATGCCAGATCAAACAATGCAGAGAGAAAAGATCGAAGCTAACGCCTACAAATACTATGAGATACATGTACTCAACACCTAACACTAAAGCAATTAAATAGCATCACTTGAGCTGGACTATATCTGAGCCGCACTGTGGAAACACTGGTCTTAATCCATGTGCGTAAAGTGTTGTCCCAGACAAGCCAGTATAGTCCACACTGGCTTATCAGAGATGGCACTTTCCGCTTTAACCCTTTGAGCGCTGGAACCGGATTTTGAAGGCCAGTGCAAACAGTTTGGACCCAGATGAGACGCCACAGAACGTGGCGTCTCATCAGGATCCAACCTGTTTGCTTTTCTGATAGTATTCTTTGAAAAAAACGAAGAAAATGCTAATTTTAGAAATTCAGCAGACGACATTTTAGCAGACGACAAATTTCCCAGCATGCAAAGGGTTAATGGAATTTTTCGTTCCAAGGACCGCACAGGCTTATCTGGGATGACACTGAACGCCCATGGTCTTAGCCTGGTTTTCTCCTAAGCATGATTGGCGATCTACTGACATGAATACAAGATTAGTATTCCCACACAGTGTTTAATTGAGAAACTGCTATAATGGATGTAATAGTCAACACAATTAAAACTATTTGCAACAACCACCAAAAGCCATCAGATCATTAATGATACATTCTATATTAACATTATTGCAACACAAAAGTGTCTTTTATGTTAGCATTAATTGGAAATGATGTAAGCAATAATTTGAATCAACTACTTGATATATGTAATTAACCACAGTGCAAAGAATGAGTGTGATTAATCTTAACCTAAATTTTTTCAAATCGAAACAAGTTTCTGGGTTAAAAAATTATTTAAGCCCATTTAAATTCCCTCATGTTTTCCTTATTTAAATTTGATGTAACTGTGGTGATTCCATGTTTTGGCACAAAACAATTCAAAACGTGTTAAACACATTTTGCAAATTTTGGTGCTTTAAAAAAACAAAACAATAGACATGAAAAATTATGTTCCAATATTCAGGTGTCACAATTCATCTTTGCCTTCCACTTCACCTTTCAATTTACCTGAAAAATATCAATAACGAATTTAAGTGGCATGTTCTGAGAAAACTGGGCAAAATGCTTGTGCGTAAATTGTCATCCCAGATTAGCCTGTGCAGTCTGCACAGGCTAATCAGATGACAATTTCCACTTTTATGGAATTTTTCGTTTAAATGATGTCTCTTCTTAGCGAAAATCCAGTTTAGACGGAAAGTGTCGTCCCGGATTAGCCTGTGCTAATCTGGGATGACACTTTACGCACATGCATTTTGCCCAGTTTTCTCAGAACACGCCACATAAGTCAAAATATATTCGCTAGATGGCATCGAAAGCATAAGGCTTATTGAGATACTCTTGATTCCTGGGTAAAACCAGTACATGAACTTGGTGTCTTTGGAGCTTTTAAGAAGTCTGTCAGAGTAGGGATCGAACCTCCTGATACTATCAATCCACTACAAAACCACAATCTTGTAAACAAATACATGCAGAACAATAGTACTGCCATTCATTAAACATAATGGGTGTGTAGATGTTGTAACATAAACTTCTATAGACAATAGTAAATATGTTCAATTGTAAGGTATTGTTGATTGCAAAGTGAATTGCATTTCATCGTTTTCAATGAATCAGAATCACAGGACTTTGCATGAATAAAATAAGTTAACAAATTGGTATTTTATTTCGTTGTCATGGTCACAGTTCTGTTTACCAAAAAAAAACAAGAGACCCAAGATGGTCCTACATTGATCACCCGTGTATTAGAGCTTGGCCAGTCTAAAACAAAGGGGAATGATTTGAACAATCTTTGTAAAAGACCTTATCTGACCTACATATGCAGCTGACTGAAATAATTTGAACAACTTCGGAAAGTTTAGTTAAAATCTGCCCAGCTTTAAAAGTGGAAGATTTCATTTGAATTAAAAGTTTATGGACAACGAATAGACGAGCAAAGGCGGTCCAAAAAGCATTGATAAGCACACAAAAAACACACTCGTGAATAGTGTAATTTATAAACTAAATGTCTGACACTCATTCACTGGGTATACATACTTTTATCCTTCTTGGACTTTTTGGACTGTGATTTTTTCTCTTCCTTCTCTGCTGATTGCTCCTTGCCTTTTGGAACCCACACCTCATCCAAGCACTCTGCAACAGAGGAAGAAACAAGTTGTTCACATGCTGAGTGGACTGGAAAAACGGAGCTTAATGCATGTGTTAAGTGTTGTCCCAGATAAGCCTGTGCAGTACACAGGCTAATCAGGGACGAAACTTTTTGTCTACACTAGATTTTGTTTTAGAAGAGACGTCCTTTAAACAAAAAAATACCATAAAAGCGGAAAGTGTTGTCTCTAATTAACCTGTAAAGACTGCACAGGCTTACCGGTATATGGAAAGAAACTTTACGCTCATTTCATGGTCATTTTAATAAGTTTATTATATTTTCTTTCACTATACCCAATAAAGTAACAAACATTATACTTAACATATGCCTCACCTTCTTTACTATGTACTGGTGCACTTGATAGTGAAAACGTATCTCACTGTTTTGCATGAAGTTACTTTAACAATACATTTTGATTCTCTGCATTTTGGTGTCCCTTTGTGTACAGTACATTCAATCATATTTCTTAGCAGCTATGACACAACCAGCACATTTGTGCAGGAAACATGTAATTTCACATTCAATTTCTTCACGAGTTTTAGATGAGTTCTACTATACTTATGTACATAAACTAGAGCTTTTTAGCAAAAGAGATTCAATGTGTGGATCATTTGTGATGAAAAGTTTCCTACGTTTCTAATACATATGGTAATTACATATTTGAAGTTTGAATTTAAGTGCTAGAGAAATATGAAAGAAGTGAGCTCCAGAAACCTACAGCATTTTATAAGGACTGACCAAATGACCAACAATCTGACAAGTGTCATTCCAATATACACCCTTTCAAACTTGGTTGCTGTGGTAAAACAAAATGATTATTTCAGCCTTGTTCTGGAATTACTGCATGTGCGCAAAGTTTCATCACAGACTAATCTGGGACTACACTTTATGCACAAACATTAAGCCCAGTTTTCCCAGAACAAGGCTCATTCTAACAGACTTATTAAAACATGTCTTTAGCGCCTACTTTGGTCATCAGGTTTGAGGACGTGTTTCCTACACAGGTAGTTCATGATGTCCTGGTCCTGATGCTCGTAGTACCAGTCTTCTATGACCTCCTCATAGCGCTCCACCACATTGAAACACTGAAATATACACCAAAATACCAATGAGCAACACTCTGGGAAAACCCGGCTAAAAACATGCATGTAAAGTATCGTCCCACCAGCTAATTAAGGATTATACTTTTCACTTAAAGGAATTTTGTGTGTAAAGAAATTCTTTTATAAATGAAAACTCCAATCTAGGTGGAAAATGTCATCCCTGATAAGCCTGTGAGGACTGCAAAAGCTAATCTGGAAGGATATACTTTACGTAAATGCATTAAGCCAAGTTTTCCACCAATACATTAAAAAATATATCATATCATCCTGGCCGTATATTTGAATACCAGTCTTCATTTTTAAATTCCTCGATGAAACACTGGAAAATTTGGACATATGACAACCTCCATTTTTCAAACAAGAGCTCCCCATTAAATGTCCGTTGGATTAAAAGAAATCTGGTGATAATTGAAGGATAAAGGTCCGTTTAACCATATCATCGTCATAACATCCCATCGGATGACCAATTTTTATGCTGAAACACTCCAACAAGTCAAGCAAATAAATCATAATTTGTATATTGTTCATAAATCATGTCATCATTGGGATGTACCGTAATTATTAAGTTTTTGGACACTTACAAGTTTTTTCAATGTCCGAAAATTGTATAAACACAAATATTTCCAGAAGAAAGTGTCATCCTGACATTATCCATTGCATTGGAGGATATTCCTGTGTATAATTGCACTTGACGAAGATAGTGTGTACTGTAAATACTAAGCAAAAAAGTGATGTGTTTGTGAAACACTATGTCCCCTTTTGAGCGATTTTGACCCATATATTTGACCTTTGACCTTGAAAGATGACCTTGACCTTTCACCACTAAAAATGTGCAGCTCTGTGAGATACACATGCATGCCAAAAATCAAGTTGCTATCTTCAATATTGCAAAAGTTATGGCAAAATGTTAAAGTTTGTGCAAACCAACAAACAAACCAACAAACAAACAAACGGACAGGGCAAAAACAATATGTCCCCCAGTATAGACTGGGGGACATAAAAAGTATTAATTTCTTAAAGATAATTTGGCAATAAATTCAAACTGAATTTAAAAATAAATCACACAAAATTATTATTTCTGCTAAAAAAAGTGTGTCAAAAAGTTTTGAGTTTCCGAAAACTTAAGAGTAATTATGGTAAACTCTTGGCTGTTAACAGTAACTTTTTCTTTCAAAACTTATGTTAAATTAAAGTTGATCCTTTAAGGGTCTCTTTATTTTTTCATTGGTTTGGGAAATTTTTGAATGCAAAGTGGGAAAAAAAGTCGGAAAATTGGCTTGGCAATGGTACTGTTTTCCGGTACCAACTTTATATACAGGAAAAACGCTGAGACNAATAAATGTGACTTCTAGAGTGTTAACAAGGTTTTACTATAGCCATATAAGGAAAACTGCCCCGCCCCTTGGCGGCCATGTTTTTCATCCAACCGAAACCATTTTTGAACTTGTCCAAGATTTTATTGGGACACATGTTCCCACTAAGTTTCATGAAGATTGGACTAAAAATGTGACTTCTAGAGTGTTAACAAGGTTTTACTACTATAGCCATATCAGGAAAACTGCCACGCCCCCTGGCAGCCATGTTTTTCAACCAACCGGAGCCATTTTCGAACTCGTCCAAGATATTATTGAGACACATGTTCTGACCAAGTTTCATGAAGATTGGACAATAAATGTGACCTCTAGAGTGTTAACAAGGTAAATGTTGACGACGCACAACGCACGACGGACAAAAGGCGATCACAATAGCTCACCATGAGCACGTTGTGCTCAGGTGAGCTAAAAATATATCATATCATTATGGCCCTATATTTGAATACCAGACTTCATTTTTAAATTCCTCGATGAAACACTGGAAAATTTGGACATATGACAACCTCCATTTTCAAACAAGAGCTCTCCATAAAATGTCCGTTGGATTTAAAGAAATCTGGTGATAAAGGTCCGTTTAACCATATCATCGTCATAACATCCCATCGGATGACCAATTTTTATGCTGAAACACTCCAACAAGTCAAGAAAATAAATCATAATTTTTATATTGTTCATAAATCATGTCATCATTGGGATGTATCGTAATTATTAAGTTTTCGGACAATTACAAGTTTTTTCAATGTCCGAAAATTGTATAAACAAAAATATTTCCAGAAGAAAGTGTCATCCTGACATTATCCATTGCATTGGCGGATATTCCTGTGTATAACTGCACTTGCCAAAGATAGTGTGTACTGTAAATACTAAGCAAAAAAGTATTAATTTCTTCATGATAATTTGGCAATAAATTTAAACTGAATTTAAAAATAAATCACACAAAATTATTATTTCTGCTAAAAAAAGTGTGTCAAAAAGTTTTGAGTTTCCGAAAACTTAGAGTGATTATGGTAAACTCTAGAACGTTAACAGTAACTTTTTCTTTCAAAACTAATGTTAAATTAAAGTTGATCCTTTAAAGGTCTCTTTATTTTTTCATTGGTTTGGTAAAATTTTGAATGCAAAGTGGGAAAAAAATTGGAAAATTGGCTTGGCAATGGTACTGTTTTCCGGTACCAACTTTATATACAGGAAAAACGCTGAGACAGAAAGAGCTGATTACAAGATACAAGTAAGCAAACTTCCAGATGATCAATGTGTGGATTACTTACACGCAATTAATATGTATACTTTTAGAAATAATAGTATAAGAAGTAGAAATGCGTCTGAAGGCATGGATGCCCCCGCTATATTTCACTCCACACAGAATAAAGTGTTGTCTATCACATATTATGTGAACAGTTAATACAGTAAGAATGTACCAGTCAATTGCAACGTCTGCTACACATAAAGCCTACTATACACATGTGACATTGACGTTCGTTAACCCTTTGAGCGCTGGAACCGGATTTTGAAGGCCTTTGCAAACAGTTTGGATCCAGATGAGACGCCACAGAACGTGGCATCTCATCAGGATCCAAACTGTTTGCTATTTTGATAGTGGTCTTTGAAAAAAAGTGAAGAAAATGCTAATTTTAGAAATTCAGCAGACAACATTTTAGCAGACGACAAAATTCCCAGCATGCAAAGGGATAAAGCACTATACTTGGTGCATACAAAATGTGGTCTTGAAATGATGAAAAACACACTTAAAAGAAAAAGAACAGACAGTCGCAAAAACATCACCTTTCACTACCGGAAATACCAAACAAGGAGTATGAACAAATTTCAAGTGTCCACTGAGACCATGAACTTGAAGAAAAACCAATTTATTTCTATCCCATAATGCACAAGAAAGTAATTGGCATGATTAGGATTATGCACTTTCTCAAAGTGTCAACTGTGACTTTGACCTTTAACCCTTTGCATGCTGGGAAATTTGTGGTCTGCTTAAATGTCTTATGCTGAATTTCTAAAATCAACATTTTTTTCACTTTTTTCAAAGACCACTATCAGAATAGCAAACAGTTTGGATCCTGATGAGACGCCACGTTCTGTGGCGTCTCATCTGGATCCAAACTGTTTGCAAAGGCCTTCAAAATCCGGTTTCAGCCCTCAAAGGGTTAAGCGGGGGACATGGCTGTTGCATGCAACATGTTGTTTTAATATAATGATCATTTGTGAACATTTATTTTGAAGTCACATCATGCACAGCAAAGTTATGGGCTGGACACAAACATGTTCTTTTACTATCTACATTTAAGGAATATGCAAAACCTTCAAATGTCCAGTGTGACCTTGACCTTTCAAGCTAGCAACATGGATTTTGCATGCAACATCTGGTCATATGATAATCATTGTGCTTATACATTTCAAAATCCATGGATGCAAAATAAATTCATGGGCCAGACATGAAAATGTACTTTCACTATAATTATAATATAAGGAATATGAAAAAAAAAATCAAGTGCATACTGGGACCTTTACCTTGAATCAAGCCAAATGGTTGTTGGCACTTGTTGCATACCATACATCATCTTGATATGATGATAATTTGTGCCAATTTATTTTGAAATCCCTTTATGCTCGACGAAGTTATAAGTCAGACACAAACATATACTTTGAATATAAACATACAAGGAATATGCAAAACCTCCAAGTGTCATGGCCAGAGCATAAAAACATACTTTCACAATCCACTCTTGGACATATTGTCAATAGGATTGTTAAACACATATTTAACACACATTTAGAACAATTTGAAACACATTTCACCTTTCCTAAAGGTTAATCCATACCCAATAACTGATGGGAACAAAATGGAGATTTATGCATGACCATTTAAGACACTAGCTTTACCTGACAAAGGTTCACGTATCATCATTTTACTTTCTACAAATTCACTTGATTAACATCATGCACAGGTGTGTTATGAAGATGAAGTGTCATGATTTATATATACTTCTCTCTGTAACTGTGTCACTTCTGCAGATGGCGTATCCCACAATTCATAGGGTATCCCTAGATCGACCTTCACCCCTTTATTCCTAAAACACATGCACACAGAGATCAGCCATACAGACAAGCAGAGGAAGCGTGGGAAGAGTGGAGACCAGGGGAGACCAGCGCCAAAGGGAGTTAACTGTGGATTACCTCCCTGTGCAGCTGAGCCACCTCGGCGGAGGTGTGGTTCCACAGCTCATAGGGCACGTCCATTACCACTTTCACTCCACGGTTGCTGCAATAGTTTTCAAAAGATCCATACGGATCAATTTGATTGATTGCCCTCCAGAATATTAGGCTAATGCAAAATACTTAAGAAACATATACAAAAACAAAAATAGTATTTATATATATATATATATTAGGCTAACGCTAAATACTTAACAAATGATTATTTCAGAGGCAAGTTATTCCTTAAAATACACTAGAGTGAAACGAAATGACAATATGTGCATGTCCGCAATGTTGGAATTCTGCATGTTAAACTTCATTAAATTTGGATAATTTCTTCCTGTGATCTGACACAAAAACATAAAATTCAGTAGAAAATATTATATATTTATCAAAGTGCAATTACATCCTGAAAGATTTTTGAGCAGCGCAACCTGAAAATATAAGCATGTCCACCCAAAAGGGATGCTACATATGAAGATTCATAAAATTCAGATCATTTGTGTCCAGGATCAAACACAGAAATAAATGATTTTTCAAAGAGCAATAACTGATAAAGGAAGGTTCACATAAACTTTCATTCGGATCATAAGTTCATGAGATCTCATGTTGAAACAAGAAGTCCATTAGAAAATGACATATTAATAAGCAAAGGGCAATAACTCCCTGAAAAATCATTGGACCAAAACAACCTGAGAAGGATGTACATTTACACCATATAGACATGCTGCATATAAAATTCAAATCCTTTGTTTTTAAGATCTATTGTGCAAATAAAAAATATATATGAAAATGACATGTTAAAAATCAATGGACAATAACTCCCCAAAAAATCATTGGACCGGAACGACCTGTCAATGATGCCCACAATTTAAGGATGCTGCATATCAAGTGTCATCAATTGCAAATCATTAGTGTCTGAGATCTTGAACTGTAATGAAAACTTGACATATTAATTATCGAAGAGAAATAAATAAATGACTAAAAGGACTCGAATGACCTAAGAAGGATGAAATGTCCACTCTAAAGGGCTTCTGCAAGTTTCATCAAATTCGGATAAGTAGTGTTTGAGATCCTGCGTGGAAATAAAAAAAATGCATGAGAATTGACATATTGGTATTAATAATCGAAAAGCAATAAAAGCAAAAGACAAACGGATAATTGGACAGAGAGACAGACAGACAGTCGGACTTCTATATTCCACCCTACTGGGGGCATTGAAATCCATTAGTACGACATTATAATCAAAGGTCAATAACTAGCCGATAAATCATTGGATTGAAACAACCTGACAACAATGCGCATGTCCACAATATAGGGATGCTGCATATCAGGTTTCATTTTGATAAATGGTACCCGAGACCGTGCGCGGGAATAAAAACCTTGACAAATTAATAATCAAAAGTCAATAACTCCCTGAAAAATTATTTGACGAAAAAACTTGACAATTATGCGCATGTCATCTCTATAGACATGCATTCATAGCAAGTTTCGTCAAATTTGGCTCATAAAAGTCTGAGATCCGAGTGACGTAGAAACGCGAAGACAGAGAGAAAGACAGAAGGACGGACAAAGTATTATGGACAGAAGAATGTACACATCAAGTAGGACATAAAAGATTATCAAGGAAATTCGTTTCAGACTCACGCGAACTAAATTCCATCAAAATTAGAACTCTGGCTGACTTACAAAGTAGCAACTATATGACCCCCCCCCCCTTAACCCTTTGAGCGCTGGAACCGAATTTTGAAGGCCTTTGCAAACAGTTTGGATCCAGATGAGACGCCACAGAACGTGGCGTCTCATCAGGATCCAAACTGTTTGCTATTCTGATAGTGGTCTTTGAAAAAAAGTGAAGAAAATGATGATTTTAGAAATTCAGCAGACAACATTTTAGCAGACAACAAATTTCCCAGCATGTAAAGGGTTAAGGCATCATAATATCAAACACAAGTTTGTCCATTAACAATGTCACAAATCCAACTTACACAAGACCATGCAGTGTTTGGAAGGTCTCACTCTGCCCCTTTGCAAAGCGGTTGCTGCCATCACGCTCCTTGTGGATGTTGTACTCAAGAATCTTCTCACATATATGTGGGTCCTGTAGGGCCTCAATCAGTCTCAGCTCACTGAAATACAACATTGTTCATAGATAATCACAAAAGCTTACATTGTGCTCAGGTGGACTATTACATTTTCGTTGTGCAATCAGACTATAAACAGTTGATCAATTTTCAAAGCATCCATGTATTTAAACAAAATATTATATCGCAAATGCAACACAGTAACGTATTACACACATATGACATTAGACCATAAGGAATGTTTGCTCTTTCATCAATTTCTACTGATCCAAACATTATTTAAAAAAAAATGATTTTTTGGGGATTCATCAGACATTATTAGTTCTAAATGTGATAAATGTGTCATAAGAGCAATGCGTTGGCTTTTATGATACTGGGCACAAGGAACAAGCACTTTTTAGGGAGCAAGTTTGTGATTTACTGTTTAACGATTTTCAATGAAAGTTAATACTTTTAGATTTTGTCATTCTGCAACTTTTTATTTAAGGTTTTCTTCAATGGTAATTCATTGAACTGTGGATCAATTCATCCATGAATATTTCATTCTGTTTTAACATATTGAATTGACAATTAAAATACCTCAACAGAAATGTTGGTACTTTCACAGTATTGTACTGTCTGTACTTACGCAGTATTGTATTTTATTCTCTTCTTCTTTTTGGCATCTATTCCATGACCAAGTTCCAATACTTCTTTACTTTTTCCAGTTTCATCAAGGCGCAATTTTAACTCAGTAGCTAGAAATTTGCATACTGGAAACAAAAAAGAATCATAGAAGGGGTAAAGGTGGAGTCGTAAAGAAATGAAACAAGATAATCCTTTACTGAATTCAATTTATTACAGGTAAGCAATATAACTTCAAATATTATGCATAGTATTCGCACACATATATCTCGAACTTATCATCTCTTGAAAACTGTGTTTACAGGTACAATTGTCATGTTTACAGACCCTTAAAGGGACCTGTTCAGGTTTTGGTAAATTGACAAAATTGAAAAAATTGTTTCAGATCTGCCAATTTTCGTTGTATTTATGACATTTGCGAGGAAATAGCTATAGTGAACATTTACCATGCGCTTAAATATCCATGATATGCATCTTTAGACGATTTAAAAACCTGAAAATTATGAAGCGTTACAGGCGTGAAACGATTGAATAATTTGGAGAGTTCTGTTGTTATCGTTATTTTTTTGACATTTGAAGGATTGCATATATAAAGTATAAATACACCCCTGACTAAATCAGCACGGATGGCCGATTAGTGTTAGCGCTAGCCTTTAATCCAAGGATCAGTGGTTCAAGCCCCGGTAAGAAAACCTTTATTTTCTTTTTTAAATTTTATTCTTGTTTTATACTGGAACTATTTAGTTTCGATGTTTACATTAATCAATTTAAAGCATTTAATGACAAACTTCAAAACATGCTGAAATCTGTGAACAAGTCCCTTTAAAGGGATGGTTATATTCACACACAATAGGGATTTGTTTTATAGGTTTATTCTAGATCACCATTCCAAAGCAACTGTTGTTATACAGGCATGAATGATAATAGATGTGTGCATCTCATATGTTGAGCAATTTAGTGGTTGTGGCTAATCAGCCACACTCTGACCATAAATTATGCATCCCTTTAATACATATGTGACATGTACAATTTTATTAATTCAAAATTTCTCAAGGACTGATTATTAAAAGTAAAGCAATGCGTTTGTAATGTTCTAACTTGAGAATATGTTAAAGAGTTAAATTGTCATAAACATTTCAATTTGCCTAGCGTTACAAAAAATAAATGTCTCTTTTGAAAGTTTTTAGTGAACAGAAACTTAGGAAGTAGGTCAGCCAATCAGGAGATTCCACATTATAGATCAGAAATCCCCATGTGAACTGGCATCTGTCATGATATCCACATGTCTGCTCTGATTATAACAAATACATTTTAATTTGCGATTTTTAAGACGATTATCGGAAATTTGAAACAAACCATGTATAGTATCAACAACTCGTGTATTTGTCAAGCATAACTACAAACTACTCAAACTGAAAGTACAATCAGGAAGATAAATGCGTCTACCCAACGACACATACAATCAAAACACTTTATTTTATTACTGTGTCATACCTTCACATTTTGACGGCGGTATAACAGGCCCCTGATCTTCGTCTTTACCACCGACAACAACGACACAATATGTTATCAGAAGAAGAAACATAGAAAATTGCGACATCTCTCTAACCAAATCAACACCACTGTTGACCTATTGGTTCCCTGTCGATAGTGAACTGTAACCGGAAACCAGAGTTTTGGTTGGGCGTACTCATTCACTTCCTTTAACGAACGTTTTGGAAGCTTATTTATCATCTCACAGAAATTCGTGTTGACTGTCCAGAGTCCGCGAATTTCACTTCATCCAGTCGCAGACAAGTATTTAAGACACACATATACAACAAATTATATGAAAATAATCGTTTTTTACAATTTTTATTTATAGCCAAAACAAAATTGGTAAAACACCCTTCGTCACTCAAACGTTCGTACCCGGTAGTGGATGACAATATGTTTATAGAATTTGTTTGCTTACTTTTACACAGTAATGCTGAGGAAAAAATCGATAAATGTGTCATTTTTTATTTTATATCTATGTATAAAATATATTCTAATCCACATAGCAATATTTTGTATTCTTAATTGATAGAAATCACCATGACTGAGAAGCACAGTTTTGGCGGCGAACCCATCAGCTGTTATTCATTCAGCAAGGATAGGACTGGTAGGTCTACAGATGATTCCATCGGTCAAAATTGTAGGTTGTGAATACAATGACATTAATACATGGGGTAAAAGTGTTAATGTTAAATGTTATTTTGATGTATACAAATCCTTCTTGAATAAGCAGCTCAAATCCTTCATAAGCAGCTAAAAATCCTTCAAAAGCTGCAAAAAGTCCTTCATAATCAGCTAAAAATCCTTGAAAAGCTTAAGAAAACCCTTCATAAGCTGCTAGAAACCTCCCATATGACTTAATTAGCTCAGCCAAAACATGAATATGACTTATTTCCAGGACTGGCTTTGTCTCTGAATGACGACAATGTGAACGTGTACAAGAAACAGGGCGACACTTGGACCGAGACTGGGGTTCTCACAGAACATGGGCAGCGTGTCACAAGCATCGATTGGGCCCCTAAAGCCAATGTGCTTGTTACCTGCGGAGCTGTAAGTAAAACGTAATATGAAAACTGTCCTGGACATTTTCGTTTTATCAATAAAAACATGTTCTTGTATCAGATAAAATATCAAAATATTTAAAAAATAAATACACACATTTGTATTGTGTAAACATAAGAATAATATGATTGTGTTTAAAGAGTACTGTTCATTGTTAATATAAAAGAAGTATTTAAGAAAGTTTCAGCTTAATTAAGCATTTCCAACATCTTCATTAGTCATATGTATTTTTTTCAGTCTGTAAACTTTCACAAACCTAAGGCTTTAAATTTGAGATGAATAGGTGATAAATGTTTCTTGACCTGTCACCATGCTTTGATCTTATTTTATAGGATCGTAATGCCTACGTATGGGAACTGAAGGGTTCGGACTGGGTTCCCCACCTGGTCATCCTGAGGATCAACAGGGCTGCCACTTTTGTTCGCTGGTCACCTGAAGGTATGAATTAATATAAGCCATGCTCTTGGAAAACAGGGCTTAATCTATGTGCATTAAGTGTAGTCCCAGATAACAGACTTCCCTTAAATGAAAATTTCCATTAAAGTGGCACAGACTAATCTTGGAAGACTCTTTGCACACATGCATTAAGTCCGTTTTCCCAGAGCGAGGATCATTTTAATATTGCTCAGTTTAATTATTCTAAGTATTGGTTACAAACATCTACAGGCATAAAAAGTATAGCAAGTCGTATAAATATCAGGCTCCTTATGCTTATGAACAATGTTTAACATGCACTCACCAACAGTCCCGCTTGAAACTATTATAACTAGAACTGTTGGGCAGATACGGTGGTTTCACGCTCAGCACTTTCCACTCTTCTATTGCAGAGAACAAGTTTGCAGTGGGTAGTGGAGCCAGGCTCATCTCCATCTGCTACTTTGAGAAAGAGAACAACTGGTGGGTGAGCAAGCACATCAAGAAGCCTATCAGGTCTACCATCACCAGGTGAGCAGGGGCTCAGCCACAGAGCTTTCTTGTAGTATACCGAGTATTATATATACAGATTACACAGTGCGTAGTATCTTTTCTAGCAACACAAGGTTAGTTTGAGGTGCCACATTGCTTACTTGTAGTATGTCAAGTATGTTGTAATGCAAGAAGTATGACACATGCAGACCACACTCAGAGACAATTATATCACAACTTATAAAACTTGTTTTATTTCTTTATCAGAATTTCACTTTGTAACGAATAATTGATTAATTCGTTTTGAAACCAAGTCCTTTCAATTTTCAGGACTTTGATCATTTGAATAATGCTTCACTTCTTTATTCTTGTCAGACATTTATCATAATTCTTCCCTTGCTTATTTCCATTTCAAAACTATATTTGTATCAAACAGTTACCTATTGTCCTTAAAACTACATACATGTATATTTATATTTATCTCTTGATTTCCAGTGTGGACTGGCATCCCAACAACATCCTGATTGCTGCGGGCTCCACTGACTTTAAAGCCAGGTAAACAAGGATATCAGTAAAACTGATGGATGCTCCCCAATGATGCTTTGTCGATATATGGGTTAATTGTGTGAAAAATAAAAAATAAATAAAAAATGTGACCTTGAGAAAATCTATTATTAGCCTCGGTGATCTTACCTCAAACCTCATAAAAAAGTAGAGGTCCATGCAAGGTACCTACATGCCAAATATGGAAGAGATCGGTAAAATATTGAAGGCGCTATGAGAAACTGTAACAAAAGTGTGACAGAAGGAAGGAAGGAAGGAAGTACAAACTGGCAACTATATGCTCCCCATATATATATATATATATATGGGGAGCATAACAAACACACAGCCTCTAAAATGTGTATGATATTAGTGGAATAAAGCATTTGTGTGGTCATAGTAGGGCGCATTGGATCATTGTCGACCTGAAATGGCTTGAAGTCACCCGGGGTGACTAGAAGGCGATTCATGTCACCCTTGGTGACTTCAAGCCAATTCATGTCACTATGGGGTGACATGAAGCCGATTTTAGTCACCCGGGGGGACTAGCGTCGGCTTGAAGTCACCCCAGGGTGACATGAATCAGTTTCTAGTCACCCCGGGTGACTTGTGGGCCATTTCAGGTTGACAATGACCCAATGAGCCATAGTAGGGTTGGGAACATCTCAACGGTCAATTACTAAAGTGAGATGATCCTGACCTTCCTTAATATTATTGGTCTTTAAAAAAAAAGAAAAAAAAATAGAAGAAAATTACAAGTGAATGTGAAGACAGACAATATAATTCTGTCAAAGGAAATACTAAAATGTTGAATAAATCAACTAATATTAGGGTAAACCTTTGCATCGTTTGTAACCTTAAATAACTATTGAGTAATTGTTCATACAATTATTGAATTTTTTGTCATTAAAATCAATAACTAGTATATGATTGAAAACAAGCCAGTTTATAGCCAGCATATGTGTTTTACAAAATAATTCTTATTTACATTTCATCCATTAAAAATCAAAGCATATTTATGGTAATAATTTAAATCTCTTATACCTGAATCTGTGATGTTTATTTATAATTCGGTAAACTAAATTTGCAGGGTGTTTTCTGCCTATGTGAAGGAAGTGGAGCCGAAACCCTCGTCCACTAATTGGGGAAGTAAGATGACATTTGGGAACATGATGGCAGAGTTCTCCACTGGCGGAGGTAAATAGTGCAGGCCTTTTATTATACCCTTTTTGGGGGCCATTTTGACCCCAATCCCATATTGAAATCATTTATATGTTTTTTTTGTTTTTTTTTAACCTACACATTTCTCGCAGAATTTTTACTTTATAAAGAAAAACTTCAAAATCACAAGAAAATAGGAAAGATAGAGAATTTTTATGCCCCCCTTCGAAGAAGAGGGGGTATATTGTTTTGCACATGTCAGTCCGTCGGTCCGTCCACCACATGGTTTCCGGATGATAACTCAAGAACGCTTAGGCCTGGGATCACGAAACTTCATAGGGACATTGGTTATGCATGATGATGACCGGCAGATGACCCCTATTGATTTTCAGGTCACTAGGTCAAAGGTCAAGGTCACACAATGGCTGCCACTACAACTGACAGCCCATTTGGGGGCATGCATGTTTTACAAACAGCCCTTGTTTTCAAAAATATTGATCACAACACTAATTACCAATGAATTAACACTTCTCTTTAAAATACTCAGTCCTTAAATCAACCATCAGTTGAGTCAATGACAGTAAAGATGACAAGGTAACGACTTAGGCAAATATGACAAGCAATCACCACCTGTTTGCAACTTTTTCAATGAACTTTGCTGTTATTGGTTTAATGATTTCATTAAGAATTGTACACGGAACAAAGGGTAGAAAATTGTGTGAACCTAATCTGCCATATAGCAGTTTCTGAGCCACGGTCTATGAAAACGGGGCTAAATGCATATGAGTAAAGTGTCGTCCCAGATTAGCCTGTGCAATCCACACAGGCTTATCAGGTATGGCACAGTCCGTTTTTATTGTATTTTTAGCTCACCTGAGCACAATGTGCTCATGGTGAGCGATTGTGATCGCCTTTGTCCGTCGGGCGTCTCCGTCGTGCTTCGTCAACATTTGCCTTTTTAACACTCTAGAGGCCACATTTATTGTCCAATCTTCATGAAACATGGTCAGAACATGTGTCCCAATAATATCTTGGACGAGTTCGAATATGGTTCCGGTTGGTTGAAAAACATGGCCGCCAGGGGGCGTGGCACTTTTCCTTATATGGCTATCGTAAAACCTTGTTAACACTCTAGAAGTCACATTTTAAGTCTAATCTTCATGAAACCTGGTCAGAACATGTGTCCCAATAATATCTTGGACGAGTTTGAAAATGATTCCGGTTGGATGAAAAACATGGCCTCCAGGGGGCATGGCAGTTTTCCTTATATGGCTACATGTATAGTTAAACCTTGTTAATACTCTTAAACTCACATTTATTGTCCAATCTTCGTGAAACTTTGTCAGAACATCTGTTCTAATGATATCTTGGATGAGTTTGAAATGGTTCTGGTCTGTTGAAAAACATGGCCGCCAGGGGGCAGGGCAGTTTTCCTCATATGGCTATAGTAAACCTTGTTAACACTCTAGAAGTCACATTTTTGGTCCAATGCTCATGAAACTTAGTGAGAATATTTGTACTAATGATATCTGGGCTGAGTTCGAAAATGGTTTCGATCCATTTAAAAAGATGGCCACAAGGGGGTGTGGCATTTGCCTTATATGGCTATAGTAAAACCTTGTTAACACTCTAGAAGTCACATTTATTATCCAATCTTTATGTAACTTGATCAGAACATTTGTTCTAACAAAAGCTCAGCAAGTTTGAAAATTTGAAAATGTTTATGGTTTGTTGAAAAACATAGCCGCCGGGGGGCGGGACAGTTTTCCTTATACGGCTATAGTGAAAACTTGATGACGCTATATAAGCCACATTTATTGGCCAATCTTCATGAAACTTGGTCATAACATTGTCCCAATTAAATCTTGCCAAAGATTGAAACTGGGTCATATGAGCTCAAAAACAATGTCACTAGGTAAAATATAAAAAAAAACATGTTAAAAGTCACTTTTTTGGTCCAATCTTCATGAATCAGCTTGCATTTTTTCAGAATAGTCTAGTTCCTTTGGCTCTCAGGTGAGCGCCTTAGGGCCCATGGCCCTCTTGTTTGTTTAAAGGACTTTACTTCTTAGATAAAATACAATTAAGGCAGAAAGTGTTGTCCCTGATTAGCCTGTGCGAACTGCAGATGCTAATCTGGGACCACACTTTACACACATGCATTAAGCCCCATTTTCTCAGAGCGCGGGTTATCTGTTTGTTTTCAATGAGAAGGATGAGCCAGACTTTATCTGGGAGAAGTATTTACAACACATTGGCAGTTCTGCTGTCCCTCCATCGGCCTTCAAACATGTTATCTTATATTTCATTCTTTGAAGCTCACCTGAGCTTGTTATGCTCGTCACAGGTGAGCTTTTGTGAACACTGTTTTTGCATCATGTACATGTATCTTGCTCTGTCCGTATTGCACCAAGATTTTAAATTCAAGCATTATCTCCTAAACTGCATTGCAGATTTTCACCAAACTGTACAGGAATTATTTTTGGCTGACACCTTTTTCAAAATTGTCCAAGTAGTTATTTTCTGTTGCATATAATGATGTGTACTGGTATATCAACAGATTGAAAAACAGAATTTAAAACTGAAAATGTTAAATATCTTCTTTAAACTGCAAGAAGGAGTGAGAGTTTTCATAATTTAATATGCAGTATTCTCTATTGGTTGTGTACACTTTGTAATAACTTTACCTTACTTTCATACACGTCATCCACATAGGTCGAGCATAGCTTGGAAAGTGGCTTTGTAAAGGGAATGAAATTAGAAGTTCGACTGAAAGACACGCCAGACGAGACTGAGGCATTTTGGGTAGCCTCTGTTTTGATGACTTGTGGACTGCTGCTGCGACTGTGATACGAGGGTAACCCCAGGGAGGGTTTTGCAGAGGGGGTCAGGGAGTTCTGGTATCACCTAACCAACTCCGAGGTACACCCCCTGGGCTGGTGTGCAGAGAATGGGAAGAGGCTTCAGCCACCAGAAGGTACAGATATATATGAGCCTCCCTCAGACACTTTCTGCCTAAACTGGATTTTTGCTAAGAAGAAACTTCTTAAAAAAAAAAACAACATAAAATTGGAAAGTGTTATCCCTGATTAGCCTGTGTGGATTTCACATGCTAATCTGGGACAACACTTAACGCACATGCATCAAACCCCCTTTTGAAGCTTAGGAGGTCGCTGTTGCATTTTTAGTGGATATGGTGTCCGCCTAGCGATCGGGAGGTCACAGGTTCTAACCCCACTGTGAGCCTTCCTTCGATCTCCCCCAAAGACACCAAGTACTGGTTCTAGTCCCATGAAACGGACTCGAGAGCGTTTCTATAAGTCTTAGGCTTTCGATGCAATCGAGCGTAAATAAATAGGTTTAAACTAAACCTCATTTTCCAATAGCAAGGCTCATATGGTAAAAGTTTTTTGGAAATTGGCAACAATTAGTGTACCGTAACCATTTGTAAAATAAATAAATTATGGAAAGGAAAGTTTTTCTTGCAATTTCAAATAAGTATTGTACTACTATGACCACATTATGTGGCGTGTGTGCGGGTGTTTTTACTTGTCCTGACCAAAAAGTTACTTGTCTTGACCTCAACATGTAACTTAAAATACTAAGTAAGTAAGTTTTCAGTAATTTTACAACATATACGGATATAGTAGCATAGAACGATTAGAAGAGTGTTTCCTTTTCTTGTCCATTAATCTTCCAGTGTAATTTACACAAACCAATTATGCAAAATGACATTGTAAACGATCAATGTACTCTATTATGGATTACAATAATTTTACAATTTCTATAGGTGCATTACTAGTTAAACAGCCAATTATTGTGCATAACAAACATATGCACTTATAAGCAAACAAATCTGACGAGAACTAATGAAGGAGTATCAAATAAAAAATATGACGAAAATAAACCGCAAGCAAGATAAATAATATGTAAGTGTTGTGAATTCAACTTTGTGATTTATCTCCTTTTATATTGGTAAACTTACTTGCCATTTCAGACATTCGAGACACTGTGACAGACTGGCACGAGTTCATGAATGAGACGGTGACCATGGGCCCAGACTGCTCCGGCCTATCTGCTCAACAAGGTAACTTCTTCCTTTAGCTAGACAGTGATACTAGCCTCACTCTGGGAAAACGGGGTTTAATGCATGTGCTTAAAGTGTCGTCCTAGATTAGCCCATGCAGTCCACACCTGCTGACTGCACTGGCTAATCTGGGACGACACTTTATGCACATATTTAGCCCCCTTTTCCCAGAGCAAGGCTAATATATGGTTACTTTTAGGTGATTCCACAAAATGCTTGTGAGCTTTTGGTGATTGCCATGGTCCGTTCTTTATGTCCCATCATCTTTGTTAACACTCAAGAAGTCACATTTTATTCCCAATCTTCACAAAATTTGCTCAAAACATTTGTTCGTATGATATCAGCTGCAAAGTGTAAAAATGGTTCAGGTCAGTCAAAATATATAGCCACCCAGTTTGTATGCCCCCCTCTTTGAAAAAGAGGGGGTATATTGTTTTTGGCCTGTCTGTCTGTCTGCCCCAGTGTCATTCTGTCCCAAAACTTAAACCTTGGTCATAACTTTTGCAGTATTGAAGATAGCAACTTGATATTTGGCATGCATGTGTATTTCATGGGCCTGCACATTTTGAGTGGTGAAAGGTCAAGGTCATCCTTCAAGGTCAAAGGTCAAATATATGGGTCAAAATCACTCAAAAGGGGGCATAGTGTTTCTCAAACACATCACTTGTTTGTGAAAGTAAATGTTTTGAAATGACCAAATGGGTTGATGAAAAAGTATATTTATTTGCATTTAACACTCTTTCCCAGAGCGAGGCTCAAATTGTGGAGTTAATGCCAGCAATAGGGAAAGAGAACTTTGTTTCAAAACTTAAAAAAAAGTGGTAAATTAACCCAAAGGTTTAATGCTTGACAACTGGTTCCAGAAGAGCAGTTGCAGCCCTATAGACCAGCTGTGGGCAGATATGCAGTTGGNTCCGCACAGGCTAATCAGGGACGACACTTTCCGCCTTAATTGGATTTTTGCTAAGAAGAGACTTCATTTAAACAAAAAAGTCCCTGATTAGCCTGTGCGGCTGCACAGGCTTATCTGGGATACACTTTACGCACATGCATTATGCCCAGTTGTCTCAGAACATGACACATATGATCTGATTTGTCAATCAAATACCGCTTTATTGCCATCATTTTGTCCCAATGACATTGTTATGCCTGGCATAGCGTTATAAATAAGAAAATTAGTGTGAGAAGCAATTGATTATTTAGCCACTGCATAACTACACCAGCAGTGTTGGCCCTTACATATATGCTGTTGCTCAATATGAACGCAAAACTGTAGGAGTTGTGTTTGCTCCTTATACAGTCCCTTTATGTTTTAATTAAAAAAGCATGATTTGTATACGCCTGTTGAAAAAATGGAGTGTATTAATGAACACCTTTGGTGGGCATGCGGATGACATGCAGGAGAATGACATCAGCACAATAACACAAACAGTTTAAATTGGATCATCAGTAAACATGGTAATACTGTTTATGGGCATAATATCTAGGCCACATAAGATAACTGCTTAGATCACATAAAGAATTTCTGCATTATGGCCCTTGTTTGAAGAAATAGCCAAATTCACCTGGTCCGCTCTATAATTGTGATAGTTAAACATGGATCATCTTGCAACGTAGTGGAAATATTTATGGGCCTATAATCTCCACCAAGTTTGATAACAAGCCAAAAATGCATGCAACACTTCTGAATTATGGCTCTTGTATTATGATATTTTGTTTTCAAATGTATGTTGTCTGCTCTTGAATAGGTGGTTTTCGGTCAATAACTTCAGTTTGGATAACCAATTTTGATGATACTTTATATATAGCAAGCTTGAATGTAGAGCTAGCTTTGGATTGTATTTGGGCTGGTCGGGTGAAGGCCTATGTTACCAAAAAGAAAAAGACCCAATCAATAACTAGATGGAGTGAATTGCATTTAAATTATGTGTGTATGTAGCTAACATGCAGACCTAGCTTGGCATTGCCCTTGGGGCTGGTCAGGTCAGAAAAGACATTAGATAAATATATTAATTTTGAAGACCTGTTTTTATTGCATTGTCATGTACCTTGTTGCATGTATTATTTTCTGTGCCATTATTTGTGCAACAAATTAATTCGTTGTTCTCAGATCAATATTGCCCAGAACTTTAAACGGGAATATTTTGTGACGAGTTGGCACACTTATTAATAAAATCTTGTCATAGAAATTTCGAATGAACTCAAATAGATCTAGTTTTTAGGATAATTTGGCACCAGTTATTTAATTGACTGCATTTATTTGACTGACAGTCACCAGTGTTGGTTCTTCTGACATTATGTGTGTTATATATATATTTTTTTCTACATATATTTTTCACAGCAACATCTTATTCAGTGTATTGAAGGGACTGGATTGAAGATCCTCCTAGTTTGTGTTTGTGGCTCTTGTTTCAGAGCCTGGAGCGATCCCTGGCCGGTCTGAAGATTGCATAAGACCTCTACCAGTGTCTTTCAACTGTCACAGTGTATGCAGTGACATCTATCAGCTGATCTTCTTATGGTGCGCAATATCGTATAAGCAATGACCTTAGCAGTGTGACTGTAACTCTTGTCTGTGTATGCCTAATTATGTGGACTGACCTTAGTATGGAATAAATCAACACTGCCTTTAATGACAACAAGAGGGCTGTTTATGTGGGATAGTTTACAATTAGGCCAGATAAGATATAACCGCATTACTTACAAATCGGGTCATTCATTTTGATGAGACTTCCATCCATTTTCTAGGACATGAAACTATCCTTTATTATGACATGTATTTTTTTGCAATATTTGACTGAACAGCTACAAATGTTGAATCATCTTCATCATTTACTGGCATGCTTTTTTCTATTTTGCAAACTATTTTGAGATCACTGTTCATGTACTCAATTTATATTCAATAAACCCTGATGTAAGCTGTGTCAAGTGTGTGTGTCATGTTTTGTAGTTTTAAACTCAAGTAGGAATTGAGAATCTTTGAAGGCCTTGAAAAGCATTGCATTGAATACCACAACATATATCATTGTAAAAGTCAATAAAGAATATTAAATTTTGAACTATAAAAATGCATATTAGTAACCCTTTACGGCTTTACCCATATTTTTGTTTGATTTTATTGATACCTTTAGTTTCGGGTAAGGTAAACTATCGTGTAATTAAAAATTGTTTGCCAAAAGCGCTACAAAAGAATAAAATACCGTTATTTAAGAAAAAACACATATTAAATATTGTGTTCATATATGAATGAAATGATAAATAACTATGATTCATTTATTTGGAGGTTGCAATGGATAAGGTGCATTACCTTCATGAATGGAAGATTGATGATTTAAGTAAAACTTCTCTTCTCAAAATCAACTACTAGTATTTAAAAAATCTCCCTGGGCTATCAGTTTGAGTCCATTTATCAATTAACTAAGGCTAGTATATATTGTGTATATGACATAATTAAAGAAGATGCTGTACATCTCAAAATAGGAGAAATCAGATCTCACAATGATTTTTTGATTAAATTTAGATCTGTAAGCATTATGTCTTGTCACAAATCTCTTTTGGTGGTTGCATTGTGCGCATTTACGTCCAGACGTTGACATATTTTTATGCCCCCGGTAGGGTGGCATATAGTGATCGCACTGTCCGTCTGTCCTTCTGAAATTCCGTCACACTTGCGTTTAGGTTTCGAAAAATGGTCATAACTTCTATGTCCCTTGAGATATAACCTTCATATTTGGTATGCATGTGTATATGGACAAGGCCTTTCCATACGCACAAAAATTGTGACCGTCCGTCTGTCTGTCCGTCTGTGTGTCCGTCTGAAACATTTAACGTTGGTCATAACTTTTGCAATATTGAAGATAGCAACTTGATATTTGGCATGCATGTGTATCTCATGAAGCTACACATTTTGTGTGGTGAAAGGTCAAGGTCATCCTTCAAGGTAAAAAAAAATATATAAAAATGCATGTGCATCTCATGGAGCTGCACATTTTGAGTGGTGAAAGGTCAAGGTCATCCTTCAAGGTCAAAGGTCATTTTTTTATTTTTTTTTCAAAGCGGTGCAGTAGGGGGCATTGTGTTTCTGACAAACACATCTCTTGTTTTCATTTTCAAACAAAAACTATAGTGCAGACAGTTCCATTGGTCCCTTTGACCCTCAGGGTTTCTGATATGATAACATTATATTGATGAAGATTCACTGATACACAGCTTCATGAGGACACGGCTACATTCACAGAGCAAGCAAACTTGCTGTTAGTTACTCAGACTAAATGTTCTGAAATCAGTTTATATTTCTGGTCAACTTTTGAGGAGAATGATGTGAAAATTGCAGCAAATATAGCTTGCCAACATTTGCGTAGTACTTTGAACATAAATAACACGCTTAAATTGTGTTCTATATTTATACTAGGATAAATGCCAACATAACGGTAAGCGGACAACTACAACAAGCGAGGCCTGGTATAGGGGAGATAACCTGGGTTAGGGTAAGGGTAAGGAGTAGGGTAAGGGATAGGGTTAAGACTAACCCGACCCCTAACCCCAACCCTATCCCTAACCCTCTGACCCCCATGCGCATTACAATACCAGGCCTCGCTCGTTGTAGTTTTCCGCTTCCCCAACATAACAGTAACATACATGAAGTGGGATATTATTGTATATACTAAACTTCATTCCAATATGAAAACTTATGTATTCATCATAACAGTACTAAATATATTCATGCATGAAGGTCAGTGTACCGTTAATGTTGGCAAGCTGGACCATTTTGAAGTTCTTAAGGAGTTAGATCTACCAATCAAATAAATTGAAATAATATAAATTTCCAATCTTATCATTTCAAGAATGTCCAATCTTATGATTTTGAGAATTATCAATCAATAATCATTTCAGGCATGACTAATTAATGATGGGTATTAGCAATCATAAATGGTTTGTACCAGGTGGTGTATGATACATCCTTTAATGCAGGAAATTATGAGTAATGTAAGTACATACATCCAACACCTGGCATGTTTTCATGTTGGAACCAATGTAGCAAACAGTAAATAGTGCACCAGCAGTGCTTGTACATATTGTACAGACAGATTAAGCTGAATACCTTCGTTAAGTGGTATTATGTTACTGGAATATGCTGCACTGTGTGACATAAAGAGTGATTGATTGAATAGCGAACAGCAATTTTAATATAAATGAATACTTACTCAGTGAGCTGCATGATACCCGCAAAATGTGTTTGCTATTCAGTTAATTTACATGAATGAATTAAATCATGCTATTTTAATTACTGTATTTTGTTAGTGCTTTAAAGAATCAGTACATAAACCACATAACAAACATAGTCATTGTTGCTGTTATAAGGAATGGCACACACTTTAATATGTGCGCTCTTTAAACCAAATTGTATGAAACAGTAAAATAATAATCATATTTAGAAAATTACCATGCAATTAATGTTAATACAAACCTTGTTTAATCATTCAAAAAAAATTAAGCCAGGAAAGTCATTTTTCAACCCTTTTTCACAATGGCTGCTACTGGTAATTATTTTATTGCCATTACATTTGTTTATTTTAAATGTCATTTTTGTATGACATTATCAAGTAAAAGGCAACAATGTCAATATGCAATTGTATCAACAACAAATAAAGAAGGTAAAACAAACATATTCTATGCACTTTATTTGAAAAAAAAAACGCATGAATAAACATGTAACAAGCACATTACAAATAACGTGTCCCAAGAAGACATCAAAGCAGGTGAACAGTCTTATGTTGTAAGCAAAACTCCTTTGCAGGGACAAATTATACAGCATGTAACAGTGAGGAACCTGACCACCTATGCCATTTCGATTATGTCTTTGTGGTACGACCTCAACATGTCAGTTTTCTAGCAAGCCTGCCAATATGATAGAAATCTTATTTTTAAACATGCAAAATATTGCATTCTCAAGATGACCAGTAGAACATCACCTTCTGGCAATCCCTCACTTGTAAATTGCAGCACAAACAAATAGCATACTGATTCTTGAATAGGAATAATATTATTGGCTGTGATAAAAGTAGTTTTGTGCGTGTGTGTGCGTGCGTGCGGGTGTGTGCGCATGTGTGCATGCACGTGTGTACGTGTGTGTGTTTTTCCAAAACATTCAAGAAGAATTTTATAGACCATCCTGTTACCATATTATGCACTGGAGTCAGATCTGCTGGCAAAACTGAAAATCACTTCTGTATCAAACTATCCTGTACAGACTGTCTCCATACTTATCAACACAGTTTACATCTTATTACACTCCACTACAGCTAGGCTATTTTGTGCACATCAAATACAAAGATATAAAAAATACAAACAATTATAAGCCAAATCAACAAACAGAAAAGCATTTTGTTAATCATTTTTGTAAAGAAATATATTTGGCGTCTTTTTTTCATACTCGGGTATTTGAAAACCATCTATAATTCTGCATGAAGTTACTTATGTTCTCTCAAACAGGTAAAAATGATAAATAATGCATTTGAAAACTTTAGAAACCTATTTTCACCTGTTATAAAAAATGTGAAACTGCTTATATCCATACAATTCAATCTTAGTTTCTCTTTATTTCCACAAATTACATATGCCTTCATAAAACATTCTTTTTGGTAAACTGAACAGTTTTAACTTAACAAAGCAAATTAAAGAGTATGTCTCTGGAAAAACTGGGCTTGTTGCATGTGCGTTAAGTATCATCCCAGATTAGCCTGTGAAGTCTTCACTGGGCTATCCATGCCAACACTCTCTGTCTAGACTGGATTTTTATTCAGAGGAGACTTCCTTTAAACAAAAAAGTAGAAAGTGTCGTCCCTGAAAACTAAGCAAATGTTTTAAGCCCGCTTTTCCCAGAGCCTGGCTCAAATGTTTCCATTCACTTTTTGAAAAATCAAAATGCATAACACATTTAGCATACTTAAGTGCATGAAATATTTAAACACTTGAACAACTTACAAAGTAAAAAAAAGAACGTAACAAACATGTAAAAACATATAAAAGTAAAGAAATTATCACCATTAGGGTGATTTTCTGTAAGATGACCTTGACCATGATGGTATTTGTGAATAAAAACTGCAACAGTAACAAGCAAGAAATGGACAAGACAATGCCAGGGTACCTAACTTTAAAGGTACATCTTCAATTTAAATATGTTGATACAAATACGCTCCTGTATAATGATTCTCAGTATTTATAAATGAAAGTTTTTAACCATACATTACCTGTATGCGCTTATAATTTTTGCATAGTACTTTGCCCATTCACAAGCACAGTCACTAGAATCACAGAGAGCAGCAGAAGAAAATATAATAAGAACTCAATTGTATGACCAAAAATAACGCTGGACAGGTTTAATATTATAATATAATACTCAGAACTGTACTAAGTTAACTGTTATGTGTATAATCTAAGTGTAAGTTTATCACTCTATGGTGGAACTGAAATATCATTACTGAACACATCATAATCACAATTCAAGGAAACACACAATATGTGAGATATCACAATAATTAATAAACATCTACACTTATTTAATCAAGTAAACATTAGAAAAGCATTTGAAAAATGAACGAATAAACAGTTTAAAATAGAGAAAATAATTACCATGAAATCACAATGTCATGCACATTAAAGTAGTTATAAAAAATATTACAATTTAATATTAATATTCAAAACATCAACCAACAATATCCCAATAAAATTATAATCGGCTCTATTTACAAAAGCAAATTCCAATCCCAAAAAGTACATACATTTGTTTTGAAGAAGCCCTTAGCTTATTCATGTTTATGAGATGAAACAAAACAAGAGGCTCATGATGGCCCCAAAGCGCTCACTTAAAGTCAAGGTACAATTAAACTTTTGATCCCACTTGACCAAGAATCAAACATGGCCTTGGTGTTGTCAAGATAAACATTCTCACCAAGTTTCATCAAGACTGTTTCATAAATGTTGCTTTTAGTGGTTAAAAGGGTTTTCCAAGAATTGACCCGGTGTCCTAGTTTTTTGACACACATGACCTAGATGCACACTCAACATATATATTGTCAAGATAAACATTCTGACCTTAAAGTAGCAAACGACAACAAATTGTGGTATTTTACAGACTTATATTGATATTGGAAAAGAAAAAATCTAATCAAATACTGAATTTGATTTTGTTTTCAGAATAATCATGTTTATAAAGATGAAGACCTTATGAAATGAGCAACCAAACTGGAATGTTTAACAATTTTAAGGGAAGCCAACACTTACAACTTAAAGTATCTCACATCAAAACTTCAATGATATTACATTACACGAGAGACTGACAGTATGACATTCTTCTGTCTTCCCACTCTCTATATGGTAAAAAAACGAATAAAAGATTTAATTCTATCAATGACCGCTTAATGTGTAAACATGACTGACAGCATAAAGATTACCGCTACTTATAACTAACTATCCATTATACATATTGGTTTTCTGACTAGATACACTAATTATTTTGTTAAAGGCATTCTTTATGGAAAAAAAACAACTAATATTTCTTCTTCGGATACAGCACTCATTCGAAATAAAAGATTTTGTGCCCACCCTATTTGTTAAGGGGTGAATATTGTACATGTACAAAGGTACCAAAATGAAACAATTCACAAACATTTTAAAACTCATTCAACTTGCTAATCAAATATGAGTAACTCTAGTACAAACAAGTGATGTGTTTGTGAAACACTATGTCCCCTTTTGAGCGATCTTGACCCATATATTTGACCTTGAAGGATGACCTTGACCTTTCACCACATAAAATGTGCAGCTTCATGAGATATACATGCATGCCAAATATCAAGTTGCTATCTTTAATATTGCAAAAGTTATGGCCAATGTTAAAGTTTGTGCAAACCAACCAACAAACCAACAAACAAACAAACAGACAGGGCNACTGGGGGACATAAAAAGGAGCAGTATGGATAAATGTTGTACATTAACGACATACAGATACAATATTTATCAGACAAACATACAAAGACACAAATACCAAATCAGCTTGTTAAAATGAATGCATACCGTAAGTGTAATTCTGATTTTAGTCTTGATTTACACACACATCTTGCTTACAAGTCAACAATGCACTTAATACTAGCAAATGCACCATTGAGCACCGAGTATTCAGACAGTTATATATCATGAGGTATTGAACTGTTCAAAAAAGAATGTAAAATGGAAACATAATGTACTACAGTAATACAATGCATAAACAGGTATGATGCTGAACATCACCGTGCTGCATTGAACACAGATTGAAAGAGAACAAGTATACATACGAGAAATAAGTTGAATCTCTTGCATAGCTACAGAATAATTGGCAATGGTTAACATAAATGCATAATAAAACCATAATACATCACATCAGGATAAAATGAGTTAAAGACAACTGAAAATAATGGAACAAAACAGGACATGATCTTGTTTACAATTTCAAGAAAGAATAAAGATCAAAGATTAATTTTTCGAAGAACTCTACAATTTATAAATCAACAGGCAATAATAAGAAAACTTATTCAACTAAAATAAAAGTTATACAAATGAAATGTGCCTCAATAAAGGAAATGTTTGAATGGACTCAATACCTCATAGCCTTTTTTTAACAGTAAGGTTCTGTCAGGCGCAAATATTCAGCAGTTAATACTGATGTATAGAACAATGTATAGAACAATAAACCACTTATATTTGTACTGCATGTAATATTGAGGTGCAAATATTTGGTACTGAAATACTTGTAATCAAAACTACAACACAACAATTATATAATTATGACTTGTGTGCCAAACAAATTATCCCAAAACAATCTGATTCAGCTGTTTTCCTTCAGGCCTCAAAGACATACATAACCACTTCGTGTATTTACTGTTAAGCATTAGCACGTAAAGCTTTTAAGAGCTCAAAGCCTGAAAAACACAATTTGAATGTCTTAAAGGTTAGCAAATTTATAACATAATGATAATACTAATATAACGCTTTGCTGTGGAATATAATACAATTAAAAAAAAAACTAACTACCCAAGTCAAATCTTTACTATTGACAATGATTCAAATAAATAAAATAAATGCTTAAGAACATTCATAAACATTTCACGTTTTTGTATCTGGTTAGTTAGTCATGGAACAAAAAAATCGTATCCATATAATCCCCTTTTCAATGCTGAGTTTCTTTTTTTATGGAATGTTAGTGGGGTTGAAATGTTAATTCAATGAACACACTCAATAAGGCTAACTTTATATTTATAAACTGGTCAATACCATAAAAATTCAGTATCTAATTAGTGTTATCTTATCTTAAATCAATAACATAGACAGCTATTAAAGAATTCCATTGTGAGACTTGACTAATTTGTCTCAACATGATATTAATAGCAAGGTGTAACATGGGTCATGAGCTTGTGAATTAGCTCAACAATAACACTATATGTTTGCAACATTCTGTGTTATAACACATGCTTTAGACATGTCTAAGCATAAAATTACATCAGTAAATAAGGATTCTACCTCTAAAGCAAACACTATAATTATGATGCATATCACCCGCGTCATGCGAATATGGATCCAATATGTGGCCAGGATGGCTTCGGACCAGCCATTGCATCCGTGCAGACTGGTCGGTCGCTACCCAGTCCACTTTTAAGTCACGCAAGGTTTCATGGTCCCATAAGCTGACAGGGTAACTACTTACTACACTGCGCAAAGGCCCAGATTGATCTGGAGCAATGCTGGCAGCATATGGCATAAGACCCATTTTTGCATGACGATGGTCATATCAAATCAAGCTACTACAAAAACCTCAATCAATGAAGAAATGCCCCTCAAAAACTTCCTCATATTGACTACAGATTATACACAATCACAAATGCATTGAGATCACATGTTAGTTTAAAAACTCCAGAGACACACATATTTTGTATTACTTATGAGTTTTTCTTTCAACTACCAACACAAATATCATGTTGGACAAACAATAAACTGAACAAATGCAATTCTATTGCTAAAATGTTAAGGCATCGCAGACTAGTAGCACTAGATTAACCAAAATGAAACTGAAGGCATTGCAGACTAGTAGCACTAGATTAACCAAGATGAAACTGAAGGCATTGCAGACTAAAAGCACTAGATTAACCAAGATGAAACTGAAGATGATACTGAATTGTTCATGCTGGTAACTTGAATAACAATGCTCTAAAATATATTGTTCATACTGTAAACTACTAACTTGCCTCTGAGCTAAAATTTTAAGTTTCTTGGTCTTATTAATGGACAGGGTGTGTCGTGTTCTGAGAAAACTGGGCAAAATGCTTGTGCGTAAATTGTCATCCCAGATTAGCCTGTGCAGTCCGCACAGGCTAATCAGGGACGGCAATTTCCGCTTTTATGGAATTTTTCGTTTAAATGATGTTTCTTCTTAGCGAAAATCCAATTTAGGCGGAAAGTGTCATCCCGGATTAGCCTGTGCGGACTGCACAGGCTAATCTGGGATGACACTTTACGCACAAGCATTTTACCCAGTTTTCTCAGAACGCGACACAGGGTAACAAAGCATGCTGCATATGGCACAAGACAAATTTTGGCACGATGCAGCTCCTATAAATGTACAAGGATATAAATGACAAGAAATAATAGAAAACATCAAGAGACAAAATGAAAGGCCAGGTCTTTCAATCTCAGCTGTAACTTCAAATGGGGCTTGATGAAAAACAGCTTACAAAATATACCATTGAAATATGTCTTCACAATTACATAAAATATAAAACAATTTGTATGCATATGTTCACTCTGAAAAATCTACGAGTTACTTACATAATTTATAAAAAAAAAAACAAACAAGCATTTGAAAATAGGTGGTTTTAATAAAATGTTTTGCTGTTTTTTTTTCTAGTTTTTTTTTAAAGTTACAAATTCAATAACATTCAACCAATTTTTTCATATCTAAAGCTTGCATTAATCAAAATCAAGCTTGCAAGTAAGGCAAATCAAGGATGTTTAAACAAGCCTGGCTCTCAGAAAAAGGGCTTAATGCATATTCGTAGAGTGTCAATGAAGTCCACACAGGCTAATCTGCGACGACACTTAACAACAAGAAGAGTGTCGACTGGATTTTCAATTAGAAGAGACTTCTTTAACACAAAAAATTCCATAAAAGGGGAAAGTGTCCTCCCTGATTAGCCTGTGGAGACGGCTCAGACTTATCTGAGACAATCCGTTACGCACTTGCATTAAACCCAGATTTCTCAGAGCAAGGCTCAATTAAAAGAATAAGTTTGTCTGTCTAGCTGCACTGCTACAGATTTCCCTGATTTCATGTCCCTGAACAGTTCCTGATAGTGTCACAGTGGCCCATAGGCTTGGGACAGGACATGACTAAAACATTTCAGTAGAAGCTACAAAGGAACCCTAACAGTTCAGAGTTCAAATAGTAATATAATTAATATACAACGATTGTTCACACTTGATACTAGTATATCGAACAACTCTACAAAAACATTCCAGTAGAAGCTACAAAGGAACCCTAACGATTCACAGTTCAAATAGTAATATAATTAATATACAACGATTGTTCACAGTCTAGGATATCATATATCAAACAAATTTCCTTCGCAAACATACAACACTTTCAAACACATGCTTTCATTATCTGCACTATTTATATGCAAGAAGTCATGGTTCATAAGCAGAAGGTCATATTTTTACTTCACGTTCATGTTCTAAAGGTCAAAGTCATACATTAGTGTCAGTCTGTCTTTAAGATCTAAGAGAATGACATCCCAATACATTCAAATATCCTTCACACACATACAAAAAAAAATGTCATGTACCAAAGGTACGCCAAAGCTGTGAATTTCGTGCGTTATTTGCATTCCAAAGATGCAATTCAAATTCATACATTTATATGTAGAATTTCAAGGTCGCAACGCAACTTCATGAACATGTACCATCAATAAGGGTCAAGGTCATACATCTGTGTCCCTACTCCTCCTCCTCAATCTGTGCGTTTGCCTCCTCAGCCAGGGCGTAGTATTTACTGGACAGTCTTCCCTTCATGGCCTCCATTGCAGACTCGGCGGCCATGGTGTACATCTCAGCTGTAAAACAGAGAACAGGTAACTCTTAATATGAGGCACACTCTGGAAAAACCGGGCTCCATGCATGTGCGTACAGTGTCATCCCAGATTAGTTTGTGCAGTCCCCACAGGCTAATCAGGGATCAATTTTCCACTTTTAATGAACTTTACGTTTGAAGGAAATCTCCTGGAGAAGAAAATCCATTCTCAGCAGAAAGTGTGGTCCCTAATCTGAGACGACACTTTACGCACATGCATTATGCCCTGTTTTCCCACAGCAAGGCTCATAACATTCATTGAAACTGATATCAAAAATCGTGTTTTACATATCAATCTAATTAATGATATTAAATTAAACTGTGGACTTCAAAAGGAGGTTACATATGATGTAACAGTATCAAATGTACTTGTTTTTGTTTTATAAAAACATTATAATTACTATAATTAAAGAATGCAGCAGTTAGGCGACCATCAAATTAACAACTGTTGTAAATGCCAATGAACTTTGAGCAATCCTATACAAGAAGATACAAAGTCCATGAAAAGAAAAGCACTTGAGTCACTTCTACACATTAACTCTTTCACTGCGGGAACCGAATTTTGAAGGCCTTTGCAAACAGCTTGGATCCAGATGAGACGCCACAGAACGTGGCGTCTCATCAGGATCCAAACTGTTTGCTATTCTGATAGCATTCTTGGAAACAAATGGAAGAAAATGCTAATTTTATAAATTCAGCTGACAACATTTTAACAGACGACAAATTTCCCAGCATGCAAAGGGTTAATAGCCAACTAAATGCTGGACAATCAATGACCTTATGACCCAGATTCCAACAGGAAACCACTCAGATTCCAACAGGGAACCAAATCACATTATACCGATGAGGGAACCAAATCACATTATACAGATGAGATTCCAACAGGGAACCAAATCACATTATACCGATGAATAAACAAATACCAAGCCAACCTACCAGCTTTCTCGGGCAGTTTGTCGAGCCCATGCCCCCCCTGGAGGTACAGTTCGGCCATCTTAGCCATGATGGCGTACGGCGGGTCATTCATGGTGGAGTCGTACTCACCGCCCTCGTCGTTGTCGTTCACGGCGTTGAGGGTCTCGTCGTACCAGTGGATGGCATCCTCCCAAGAGATCTCCCTGCAGTAAAGAGTGAATAACATTAACTGTGGTACTATGGTGATCTGCAACTTAGGGTGTGTGTATTTATGAGTGTATTTTCCTACTATGGTGATCTGGAACTAATGCTTTGATTACAAATGGAAGTATTGTGGTTCTTGTATGAATTAATTTTCTCCTACTGTATGAACAAGACTGACATGATGGCTCTATATTGTAAACCAGATTCAACTTCATCTAGCTAATGTATTATTTGTTAATGATAGTTAATCAATTGTTTTTACTCCAAAAATCCATTTTAAGATTTGGTCATGTTAAGACATTGTGGAAGGAACAAAAATGAAAAACAGAAAAGCTCAAACCCCAAGAACTTCCCAAAAAGTGCTCTGGCTAAAATTCCTTTATCTTGATAAAATCCAAAATCATAATTAATTAATCAAACTCAGAATTGCCATAAGAGTGGTTTCTGAAAAATATTCCATGAGAACCAAGACATGTCTCATGTTTATTTAGATAGATACATGTGCACATAAATACCAAAGTAAGTGCATTCTAACCTGCGCGTGCCCAGCAGGTTCCCAGTCTCAAATGCCTTGGCGACATACAACATGGCACCCCGGTCCCCGGCCTCTGCAGCCAACACCATGTAGTCCATGCCTTGATCAATGTTCTCCTTATCCTCCTTCAGACAGCACAATGAAAATGGTTGATAATTTAGGTTTTAAAAAGTTGTTCCTTTTCTGATTATATGCCTAAAAAATCATGGGGTGATAACTCGTTTTTTTGACAAGACTTAAATTAACTCTAGTAATAAAAAGTGAAGATTTGAAAGTCTCTTTTTGTTGCAATCCCCACAGGCTAATCAGGGACAACACTTTCTGCTTTATGGAATTGATTGTTAAAAGGAAGTCTCTAAACAAAAACAAAAAGTCTAGGCAGAAGTGTTGTCCCTGATAAGCCTGCGGGGATTGCACAGGCTAATCTGGGACGACACTTTACACACATGCATTAAGCCCAGTTTTCCCAGAACGAGGCTAAAATCATGATTTAGGTGCTGACCTTGATGACACAGTTGATGAGGACGTCCCTCTCCTGTCCCAGGTACAGCTTGGCCATGGTCAGGATGGCCTCCAACTCCCCCAGCTCAGCGGCCTGGATCTCGTGGAAGAGAGCCGAGTCCCAGTCGATGTTCTCGGTGTTCTTGTCACAGAAACGACCCACCTCGTGGTACTTGGCCATCTCGTGGTGGATCTGCAAGAATTATAATTGTTTTGTCTAGATGAGTATATTTGTTAAGCTTTGCATTGAGAAATGGTCATTATTGTAAATATGTTTAGAAGTGTAAAGTTTGGATAGAGCTACTGTTTTTTTTGTTTTTGTTTTTTTAAATGTTAGGTTTTGTATTGAGCAATTTTCATTTTTGTATACATCTTTAGATAGGTTGAGCATTTTGTATTAGTCGCCTGTTATTTTTTAAGATGTTAAGATGTGTTTTGCAATCTGAACTGAGCAATTGTCATTTTCGTTTGGATGTGCTTTGCATTTCTTTTTTACTTTTTGCAANCGCTGAAAGGGATAGGAGCTGTTACCTTTCCCAGTGCCGAGTCATTGTACTTGAGGGCTAGGTTGGTCTGTCTGAGATCCTTCTCAAGGGCCACACATGAGGGCCGGTGTCTTTGCTGCATCTGCATCTGGAAGTTCCTCATTTCTTCCTCCTGAAAAATGGACACACAACGCTGAGATGATAGCAATACAACAACTTCATAAAGGGTGCCTGGGCCTGTATTCATGAACCCATTCTTATACTAACAACTTCATAAAGGGTGCCTGGGCCTGTATTCATGAACCCATTCTTATACTAAAATATAAAGAATAAGACAAGAACAAACAACAAGACTTGGACCCAAGTGAAAAAAAATCCAGATTTAAACAAACATTGCAAGCTACCTATGTTGCTTTGGTCATTAAAAACCGGACACAAAAATAGGGGCTCAAACTTTTGACCATGAAGCATGACCTTGACCTTGAGCCAGCATGACTGTCCACATTGTCTCAATGACCGAAACATGATAGCCAAGTTTCAGGATAATCTCTGCATGGGTATTTGATATATGAACAGAGTACACAAACAGAGGCTTAAACATTTGACCTTGAAGTATGACCTTGACCTTTAGCCAGTGTGACTGAATCATACATTTCGTCCATCGCCTCGATGACCTTGACATTTGAGGCAAATTGCATGAAAATCAGTCAAAGAGTATGAGAGATATGAAGCAGACACTACTGCATTGATAAACTGACACATGGACTGACAAACTGCATTGATAAACTGACACATGGACTGACATAGGGCATTCCTATAATATTCCATCTGTTTGCAGCGGTGGATTTATAATTGGGTATGAATACAGGCCTAGGTAAATAGCAAAATATTTATCACTGCAAAAAACATGACAAGATCTTGATGATGTTGTTTTCCAAAACATGTTGAACACTGCCAATTATTTGTCAATATTGTTAGAACAAGCCTATTAAGTTTATTTCTAATGAAATTCATGTATTTAAGGATCTAATGATCTTAATTATATACCAGCCAATGGAAAGGGAGAGTGACAAAGCTGCATGGTAAATTGGGTTGGCCATTCATTTCAGGTGGCTAAAAACATATACAGGGAGTACAAACTTCCATACCCAGAGGGTCAGCATCAACATTATTATTAATCAACTTTCCTTTCTGAACACTAGATGGTGAAAGTTCCAAAACTCAGACCTCTATAAATATATATATATATATATATATGTGCCAGTAAAGATGAAAATTCTTACATGGATAATAAATGGTTTGATTTAAAGAACCCCTTTGCCCCAAAAATGATCAACAAATAAACTATGGTGAATAAGAAGGATTTTTACAGCAAGGAAATGTAATATTAATAAATGCCTCTCATCAGTCTGCACCAATTACTTTTTAGACTATAGTCCTTCGGACGCTAACCAATCAAGAATTGTTTAGACTATATGAGAAGATAAAGTAGAAAAGAAAAAAATAGTCAATTCTCTGAAGCACCATTAAAAAATGTGTATACCTAGTTCTCACTGTGCCAGAACTTATAGCTTTCCCTCACTGCATAGTACCCGGTAGTACTTAAGTTATGAGCCTTGCTCTGTGAAAAGGGGGTTAAATGCATGTGCGTAAAGTGTCGCCCCAGATTAGCCTGTGCAGTCGGCAGAGGCTAATCAGGGACGGCACTTTCTGCCTAGACTCCATTTTTTTTTAAAAGAGACTTCCTATAAACAAGACTGCACAGACAAATCTGGGACCACACATTACCCACATGCATTTAACCCCTTTTTCACAGAGTGACGTTCATATTTTTCATATCCCATTCAGACTATGACAGCCAGACCTTTTTTGGTGCAGGCTGGGCCATTATATGACTATGAAGGGGAGGAATAAGCTGAATTAAGACGATATACGCCCTTCAAAATCCCTCAGACAAAGGAGCAAGAATGTGTTTTCTCGATTGGTTCGGTAAATAAATCACCGACCAAAACATTATTTTTAAATAAGCAACAAGAACGACAGTTAATACAGCTTTCTGTTAACATTGATTTTACAACCCACAAATTATTAAAGCTTTGAACAAGCATTATCAGCAAAATTGCATTCAATCACTAGAAAATAACAAACATAAAAAGGGATTGCACGATTATCAGGACTGCTTTCCTTTGAGAAATTGTCACCTAGGTCATACTCTACTGACCAGTTCATGTAAATTTCTATTTAAGTTTATGTCTATAGCCGGTTTTAAAACAACAACATATCAATAATTACCATTACTGCTTTATATTATATTAAAATGTCAAAAGACCGAGGTTCAAAACAGTGACAACTGCCCTACGTGAATAAGAGGTAGGGGAAATTATTTCATGACCAATCATGACACAAGTAATTTAGGTTATGTTGCCCGGCTGAGTTACAAAATGTGTCGTGCTCTGAGAAAACTGGGCAAAATGCTTGTGCGTAAATTGTCATCCCAGATTAGCCTGTGCAGTCCGCACAGGCTAATCAGGGACGACAATTTCCGCTTTTATGGAATTTATCGTTTAAAGGATTCTCTTCTTAGCGAAAAATCCAGTTAAGGCGGAAAGTGTCGTCCCTGATTAGCCTGTGCGGACTGCACAGGCTAATCTGGGATGACACTTTACGCACAAGCATTTTGCCCAGTTTTCTCAGAACACGCCACAAATCTGCAACCCCTTAGATTTCTAGTCCAGTTCTCTAGCAAGCCTTGCTTTCAGACATTGTTAGGACAATAATGTTAGTTGTGCAAGAGATTACTTGGAATGTGTGTAAGAATATTATTTGGGAAATGTGTTAGCAAGAGGTAAGTCTGTGAGTCAAACAATAAGATAAAACTCAAGGGTCAAACACACACGACCCACCATGTGAGGATGACCATCAGTGTAACTTGAGTTCTAAAATACATTAGTAATTGTTTGAAGGACATTAATCTCAAAACAGAAACAGAATGTGGAAAGTTAGAAATCTATGTTAATGTCAGAAAATGGAGCTTTTGGTGCATAATCTTCAGCTCAGTAATAATTACAGATAATTAATATAAAAATAATATTAGAAGCTGACGTGTTAATCTTACTTATGACTGTGATTGTTAGCATTAAGATATTAACATGTGTTGAAGTTAGATTACCCAGTGCCCCAAACCAGAATTACTAAAAACAGAAATATTAATAAAGAAAAGCCCACAGATATCTATATAACAATAAACCATTACCTGCATTGATGTAACAGAGCTTTCCGACTCGCTACAGAATCGCACCCTGCTTCTATGTGCGACAATGGCTGGACTGGGTTTCGAGAAGATCCTTGATGCTGGTTCCTCTTCCAATGGTGAAAGGACACCCTCAAAGCCTGAGTCACTGGTGGTGGAGACAGAACGTTGACGCTTCAGTAGCTCTGTGATGTCCACGCTTTCCCCTGGGCTAGGGGACACACACAGCTCCATGCCCCGGGCCATCGTGCAGGACGCAATCACCCTCTGAAATGAGCCTCGTTCTGGGTAAACTGGGTTAAATGCATGTGCGTAAAGTGTTGTCCCAGATCAGCCAGTGAAGTCGGAAGTGAAATTTTGTTTAGAAGAGACTTTCTTTAAATGAAAAATTTCATAAAAGCTCAAAGTGTCATCCCTGATTGTTCAGACTTCATAGGCTAATGTGGGACGACACTTACACACATGAATTTAACCCAGTTTTTTCCAGACAGAGGCTCAAATCAACCCAACGTCTTAAAATATGGTATATCATTTACACATCATACAGAAGGAATGCATTTCTGTGAAAGTGGTAGACTAGCATCAATATAAAAACATGATTATTTTCATTATTTATTTAACAATCAAAACAAAGCACCGCTTATATAATGAAAACATTTGTCATTTGCCATAAGGTATTTGATCAGAATCTGCCCAAGAAAAGTACGGTAACAGGTTGAACAAACATTACCATCATTTTCTTGCTGCTGGCGTGAATCTTTTTCTCATTTTCGGACATGTCAAACTCACTGAGCCCCAGACTGCGACAAATATCGTTGCACACATGCGAGTAGAAGAATAGGGCCATGCCCTTGGCCCCTAGATTGCCATCTCCGTACTCCTTGCCATCCAGTGTGTGCAGCTGGGGGTCTGTGTACAGGTCTCCCACTCCCTGGATGTCCACCACAATGAGCTGGTGGCCCGACCTCTCAAACGTGAAGTGACTGAACGCCTACAATGAGTGATGGTCAGTCTTTATACATTAAGATCATGTATTGTTCATTTGAATGTTTTATCATACATGTATTCAACATGTATTTCAATATTATCACAGCCGTCAGTC
>VMBQ01005245.1:5192-16825 GCA_007657795.1 Dreissena rostriformis
ATATATATAGGATCTGACATGAGTTGTCATATCATACCATATTTTATTAAACGAGTTCAGGAATTTTGTTAGTAAGCGAGCCTTTGGCGAGCTTACTAACAAATTTCCTGGACGAGTTTAATAAAATATGGTATGATATGACAACGAGTGTCAGATCTTTTTTATCACATGCTTTTAAATGAGCAAATTAAATAAATATTTACGCAAAAATAATGATAAATCCTGAATGTTGTTTTCATTTCTTGACGTCATTTGACGTTGCAACGTCATTTCAGCAAAATAACAAAATTCGATTGGTCAATAAACGAAAACTAAGCCAATGAAAACGCTTAAAAAAAATATTACACATGTGTAATATAAAAATATATGTAATGGTTATATTACATGGGAAACAGGGTATGGCATGTGATAAATAACGTTATTTTGTTTATTAAGCTATACTTATACAATTGTAAAATGAGTAAATGCATTCCAAGCACAACAGGAGCCAAGTAATACACATAGTATGAATATGATAACATAAGAAAAATATCAATAAGAAAAATACGTCAGAATCCTTTGACAGAGAATGGGAATTGTTAAATGCTATTGTCTCACAAACTTAGTATTTAAATTTCATGATTGTTGTAGTTTTAATTTTACAACTTTTACAAATATTATATATACCGTACTGTTACTTAAATGAAATTAAATGTAAGACCTATATTGCATAAAACATAATCCCATGTCCCTATTTTTTTTCTATGCCTTTGTCATCTGTAATATTACAATTTATACATACTTTTAATGTGCAAACATACTGGAAAATGTTTTCTTTTTTCTATTTCTTAAAAGTTTTTCCAACACAGAATTACATGCAACTGTGTTATACTTCAAGTGTTTACCTGATAAAATGATTAAACAATTTCCTGTAATTTAAAAAACGAAGCCTTCTTTTCATTTAAACGAAATATGTAAACTTTAAATGGACTTGTTCACAGTTTATAAAAATGAGAATGTTTCATGTTTTTGTTCGGATTCAAGAAATAAATGATCAATGTACAGTGTGCAAAATAACACTAATGCCGAACTTCTACTGAAAATAACCTTTCGTTTACGAAAAATCATCATTAGAAATGGATAAAAGTAAAAAGCGTCTCAGACGCGAAACGATCTAAAACTATCGATTTCTTGTGTTATCGTTATGTTTTGCAACAACACGTGGATAGTTATACAAAGTATAAAATAAATGGCAACCCATGTGAAGACGGATGGTCAGGGTCGCACATAATGTAGTCGTAAAGACTCAACGACGACCTGAACATAAACTGAATTACACACATACACACATGAAGATGGATGGCTAAGTGGTTTCAGAGCTTCGCTTTTACTCCATGGGTCAGTGGTTCGAGCCCTGGTGTGGTTAACTTTTTTTTCTCTTTTTTTACTTTTATTCTTGTTTTTATATTGTAGCTCTTTAGTTCTGATGTTTAAATTTATCAATTTAAAGCATTAATTGACAAACTTCAAAACATGCCAAAATCTGTGAACAAGTCCCTTTAAAGGTCTGCTGACATTAAGAATCTTTTTTCTGGTACTGTTGTGTTATGTAATCTCTACATACATGTACATTGATGCTGTAGAAAGTTCAAAAAAACAAAACAACACACATTCATATAACACAAAAAAAGTTTACTAATTTACTTCTACTTATATTAGTATTACTTACATGTAAGTGGTAAAATAAACGACAGTGGTCTATATTTCGACCAAAGTAAGTTGTAAGCCTTAGGAAGCTTAAATGTCAAAGAAACGGTTATAACTAATTATAACATTTCATTAAATTCCAGAATATTTTTCTTCCAAAACACGGTAGTATAACGACTCCAATAGGATTTCTAAGGAGCACATATGAAAATGGCTCTAATACCAAATACCATAAGTTGCATAAAAAAGCATAAGGTATTTAGCTAAAGCAGAATGGCAGGAGGGGGAGGCCTTTTATTGTTATGCCCCCACTTTTTTTAAATCGTTGGCCTCGGCTCCATTTCCAATTTTTATGCCCCATTCTATTAAAATGTATCCCACCATTTTTGCCCCTCTTTAAGGCCCTGTCACACCAAGGTTACGGACGAGAAACGAACATAAAATCATTTTATCCGTTCGTGTTCGTTCTTATCCGTTTAATGTCCGTTTCATATCTGGTTAATCCGTTCCTTGTGCGGCGATGTCCGGTGACATCCGTTCCGTCCGTTGGGAAGTTTTGAGCATGTTCAAAATTTTCCACCGGATAAAACGGACAGAAACGTCCGTTTGATGTGCGGTCTTCATACGTCAGTTTACGGTTTGTTCGGAACTCATGCGTTACACCTCCGTTACGCATCCGGTTTATGTCAGTTATGTCCGGTTGTTACCAACAGACGGAACGGATGTCACCGGACATCGCCGCACAAGGAACGAATTAACCGGATATGAAACGGACATTAAATGGATAAGAACGGACACGAACGGATAAAATGATTTTTTGTCCGTTTCTCGTCCGTTACCTCGGTGTGACCGACCGGGCCTTTATCCGGTTGAAGTTTGTTACTCGCACTGTAATATCTGTTAGCCAACCGTTAATTATCCGTAACATATCCGTTAAAGGTACGTTTTTCCCTGTTATACATCACCGGTACTTGTGCGGTCATTGTGTGTTTCATACGCTTCACACACCGATTGCGAGTTTTGAGTGGCAGAACAGGTAAATTTTATCACCGAATAACCAAAATCTGCATATTTTGTCCGTTTTCTCTCCGTTACATGTTCGTTAGTTGGTCTGACAGGGCCTTTAATTTCTAATGTTTTTGTAAATACAGACACTCCCAACATGTTTTGATTGGCATTTGATGATTATAAGAGTAACATACGTGTACAGGATTACTGGGTAAAAGCATGAAATTATTTTTAATAATGATCATAACTCATGCAATATAACTGAACAGATGCTTAAATAGCAGTAATTCATTGGATGCATCATAATATACAAAATTTACTATATAAAAAAATTCACGAAAGAGGTTGCCCTGCCATTTGTAGGCCATCCAGCAAATTTTTAGTCTGGCTAAATACCTAAGCATAAAAGACAGAAACATATATCAATTGATTCGTGACAACCGACACATAAAATGAAGCAAGACTTATAAACTTATCAGCATCAACATTAAAGTTATCATACAAGTACATGCTTGTTTTAAATGGTATAATCTTACAAGCATGTAAACAGCAAATTATCAAAATAACATTTAATTAATTGTTTGTAACAACATATAAACTGTACAAATAGGGTTTTTTCTGACCTAGATGTAAACTTCAATGACCAAATGCGGCATTCAAAGATTGAAGAAAACAGAAATATTATTTCTTAGTGTTTATATAAATGTTTATTTTCCACTGAAAGGGCTATTGCAATTCTATAACGATGATTTTAAAACAGTTATTTGCTACATGTAGTCCGACAATGATCTGGTGAGTGTTGATGTTGAAGCAGACAGACACTGGGCTGAGCCCCTCATCTTTCAGTGATACCAGAGTTGCCAGTTTCTTTCTTCCCTCACGATCCAACTGTATTATATTATTAGAGAAGTATCCACAGAGTAGCACTTGCCCTGAAGGTGTAACATGTACACCCCATGGGCCTTCTACTTCAGGGTCCATGAAGGTGGATATCAGGGTGCCATCTGTAGCCAGAGTGATGAGCTTGTTCTGGTTAATGTTGGTGACATAGATCCTGTCCCCAGCAGGACTCACTGCACAGTTCCACACTGCAAAACATGGAACATGTTAAATATAGGACTATTACATGACTGTGATGTTCTGGTGGGTGGTATTGCAGGAATTGTTCCACGAGCCTGCAGGGCCATTGGATAACAATTTCACACTACATAATATAAATCAAAGCAACACCACAACCATAAAAAAGTCCATTTATTATAATCCATGTCATCATTATGATGTGTACATTCATGACATCATTAAGAAGTATGTTTTTTCCATGGAAGCGAATTTCCTACTGTGAAATATGGAATTATGATCTGATCTTCTTATATTAAAAAAAAAAAAAAACACCAGTATTTCTGTCAGACTCAGATTTTCTATAGGTATTTTATTAATAATTAAAGTAAAGATTATTATATATGCATTTCACTATTGTTCTTTCTTACCTTTTTGTTTTTAAAAATAATTTTCAAAAGGTTCAATAGTGTTTAAAAATATTAACAACAGAGATCATAATTGACCTGTATTTATTGAGCAAAAAACTTCATTTACCGTTTCCGTCACCACCCTCATACAGCTTTTTAACAAGTGATCCAGACAGTGTGTAGTGGTACAGCGCACTTCGACTGGTGATATACAAGGCTCCTTGATGGTGAGCAATACTCAAAGTTTGATGCGGTAACTGAAGATTCCTCCCATTCACAAGCTGTCCATTGCTCACAGAGATAAACTGCACATAACTATTACCAGTTACAGCCACCTCACTGGATGTGATTTTGCAAATGTCATTTGGATAACTAGGCATATCACAGTGACTGGAAACATTGTAATGCTGGTCCAATAGCTTCACTTTGTTATTATCATAATCTACAATAATGACATGGCCACTAGGCAGGCTACAAATGCCAGTGATGAAGCAATTCTTACTTGTGTCACTTGATATTTTCACAATATACTCTGATTTCCTCTTGACAGTTAACACCTGGTCTGGATTTACCTCGAATGTTTTAATCCTTCCTAGACTTGTCTGTTGAGACAGGAACTTCTTCATGTCCCTGTTTGCCTTGAATATCATTGAGCTCTGCACCTTTACAGGGTTCTCTTTCAGATATGACTCAGACTCTTGTATTTTATTAAGGCATTTTCTGCTTGCTATAAACTCAATTTCTTTCTTGCTGTTACCATAAAGGCCCTGTACAGCTTCACTGAGTGCTTGCAATGCATCCTTCAGTCTTCTGCAGTTGTCAACATCTTTCTTAAGTGACTTTTGCAATGTGGTCCTAATTTCATCCAGTTCTTTCAAGGTTGTATTTTCTAGTGCATCCAAAGCAGCATTTAACTTCTTTCGCTGGTCTCTGATTTCTTGCAGTTTTTTACTCCATGATACCTCCACATACTGGATGCTGGCCTCTTGTGTACATTTGAAGTTACTAAGTTTATCAAGAATAGATTGAAGACTGTTTGACAACTGTTGCATATCCACTGACATTTTTTTGACTGACTCAGAAATTAGAGCCACATTGGTGCACTGCCTGAAAAAGCAACATAAATCACAATTACCATGTAAGTATCATTAAAATGTATGAAAGACTTAACTACCAGTACTATAAAATATTTAAAGGTATCAAATTTATAATATTCAAAACTGGGCATGTCTTGATAATTATTTTGAATCTAAAATTTAAACTCGTCCTAAAAGGAAATAAAAATGTGAGTGTACAACAACATGAAAAGTTTTATAAACAAGATTTTGACAGTAAAGGTGAGCAATATAGTCCACTACAAATGATAAACCTCATCAATTAAAAATTGTGAATTACAAACAATCATGTAAGCCTATATTATGTAATCTAGACAGCAACTTCAGTAAGACTATTAATATACTTGATTGACATCTATCAACAATGTCTTCAAACATGACAACCAAGAATAGTTCAACATTGTTAAGAATAACTGTTATAATTCATAAAACAACTGTGAAGTGCAGCTGAATAAAGGCAGATATATGATTGAGTCTAGTGAAAGCAGCCAACTTTCTATAACCTCAATAACTAAACAAGAGGGCCAGAGGCCCAATGTTGCTCACCTGAGACTTCAGGGAACTGAACTGCTCTCAGCAACTTTTGAGAGTTAACAAACAAGGTTTAACTATAGCAATATAATGAACAAGAGGCCCATGAGGGCCTGAATCGCTCTACTGGCTGGAATGTCAATGGAATGGAAAGTTATCATGCAAGGGAATACTGAAAACACAAATCCTTTCATCNTACTTGCTAAGCATTGAAATTTCCCCTTTTTCCCCCTTATACGCGCGAATTTCTCCCCCTCAGGGGATCCGACCCCTTTCCCCCAAAACTGAAAAAAAACACTGTGATCTGATCTATATTAAAACAAAAACAAAAAAACACCAGTATTTCAGTCAGAATCAGATTTTCTATAGATATTTTATTAATAATTAAAGTAAAGATTATAATATATGCATTTCACTATTGTTCTTTTTTACATTTTCGTTTTCAATTTTTTTTTTAAATGTTCAATAGTGTTTAAAAAATATCAACAATAGAGCTCATATTTTATCTATATTATTTGAGCAAAAAACAATATTTACCTGTTTGTGCAACTCTTCCAACCTCATACAGCTTTTTTACAAGTGATCCAGACAGAGTGTAGTGGTACAGCGCTTTTTCACTGGTGATATACAAGGCTCCTTGATGGTGAGCAATACTAAAAGTATGATGCGGTAACTGGAGCTTCCTCCCATTCACAAGCTGTCCATTGCTCACAGAGATAAACTGCACATCACTATTACCAGTTACAGCCACCTCACTGGATGTGATTTGGCAAATGTCCCATGGATTATAAGACAAATCACAGTGACTGGAAACATTGTAATGCTGATCCAACAGCATCACTTTTTTGTTATTAGTATCTACAAAAATGACATGGCCACTGGGCAGACTGCAAATGCCAGTGATGAGGCAAGTCTGACTTGTGTCACTTGATATTCTCACAATATACTCTGATTTCCTCTTCACAGCTAACACCTGGTCTGGGTTTATCTTGAATGTTTTAATCCTCCCTAGACTTGTCTGTTGAGACAGGAACTTCTCCATGTCGCTGTTTGTCATGAATATCATTGAGCTCTGCACCTTTACAGGGTTCTCTTTCAGATATGACTCAGACACTTGTATTTTATTAAGGCATTTTCTGCTTGCTATAAACTCGATTTCTTTCTTGCTATTATCACAAAGGCCCTGTACAGCTTCACTGAGTGCTTGCAATTCACCCTTCAGTCTTCTGCTGTTGTCAACATCTTTCTTTAGTGACATTTGCAATGTGGTCCTAATGTCATCCAGTTCTTTCAAGGTTGTATTTTCTAGTGCATCCAAAGCAGCATTTAACTTCTTTCGCAGGTCTCTGATTTCTTGCAGTTTTTCACTCCATGATACCTCCACAGACTGAATGCTGGCCTCTTGTGTACATTTGAACTTACTAAGTTTATCAAGAATAGATTGAAGATTGTTTGACAACTGTTGCATATCCACTGACATTTTTTTGACTGACTCAGAAATTAGAGCCACATTGGTGCACTGCCTGAAAAAGCAACATAAATCACAATTACCACAAGTATCATTAAAATGTATGAAAGATTTAACTACCAGTACTATAAAATACTTAAAGGTATCAAATTTATAATATTCAAAACAGGGCATGTCTTGATATTTATTTTGAATCTAAAATTTAAACTCGTCCCTAAAGGAAATAAAAATGTGAGTGTACAACAACATGAAAAGTTTTATGAACAAGATTTTGACAGTAAAAGTGAGCAATATAGTCCACTACAAATGATAAACCTCATCAATTACAAATTGTGAATTACAAACAATCATGAAAGCCTATATTATGTAATCTAGACAGTAACTTCAGTAAGACTATAAAGATAATTGATTGACATCTATCAACAATGTCTTCAAACATGACAACCAGGAATAGTTCAACATTGTTAAAAATAACTGTTATAATTCATAAAACAACTGTGAAGTGCAGCTGAATAAAGACAGATATTTGATTGAGTCTAGTGAAAGCAGCCAACTTTCTATAACCTCAATAACTAAACAAGAGGGCCAGAGGCCCGTGGTCGCTCACCTGAGACTTCAGGGAACTGAACTGCTTTCAGCAATTTTTGAGATGTTTCTGAAACCATTTTCAAACTTGGCCAAAATATCAACTAGAGAGTTAACAAACAAGGTTTAACTATAGCAATATAAGGAAAAATGCCCAGCCCCCTGACAGCCATGTTTTTCAATGGTCGGACAGTGTGACACCATTTTGGAACTTAGCCAAGATATCAGTAGAACAAATGTTCAGACCAAGCTTCATGAAGATTGGACTAACGAGTGATTTCTAGAGAGCTTACAAGGTTTCACTATAGCCATATAAGGAAAAATGCCCAGCCCCCTGGCGGCTATGTTTTTCAACACACCAGAACCATTTTCAAACATCATCCAATATATCATTAGAACAAATGTACTGACCAAGTTTCATGAAGATTGGACAATTAAAGTGACTTTGAAGTGTTAACAAGGTTTTACTAGTCATATAAGGAAAAATGCCCAGCCCCCTGGCGGCCATGTTTTTTCAACAGACCGGAACCATTTTCAAACTCGTCCAAGATATCATTGGGACAATTCTTCTGACCAAGTTTCATAAGGATTGGACAATAAATGTGGCCTTTAGTGTTAACAAGGAAAATGTTGACGATGGACGACAGACGACGCACAAAAGGCGATCACCAAAGCTCACCATAAGCATGTTGTGCTCAGGTGAGCTAAAAACAATACTCATTTCGGATTGCGCTAGACTTGGAAATTCCCACTTATACAAAAGTTCAAACATGGCTGACCCATTTTATGCAGTAATTGTAGATTCATTCAATTTCAAATTATAACTGTTGATATGGTTGTGATTTTGAAAGGATTTTAAGTAGGCCAGCTTAGTTTGTACTGTCTGAGATTGGTGGGGTTTCCCCCATTTATTGCATGACAGTGTGCAACCTACCTGTGGTCCAGTAAAACACAATCAGTGCAACATAGCTGACTGTGGTCCTGACAGAAAGTTTCCAGTTTCTTCTCCTTGTGGACATCACATTTCAGTAGCAAATCCTCCACTGTCTTCGTAAGAGGCCATTTATTTGTTTCACCTCTTCCATATTTGGAATGGTTTGCGTATAATTGATCATGCTGATCAATGCATTTTCCGCAAAAAAACTTTGTACATGATGCACAAAAATAATCAGCACTTTTTTCTAAATTTTTACTTTCGCAAGCGCCACAAACATAGTCCTTCACTAAGTCTGAACTGTAATGAACTGAACCTACAGAAGTTGCCATTGTTCAATATATATTGTGAACTGTTCCTTGATTAAAAAGATATGTATTGACTATTCTTATGATCCCTTCACTGTTAATAGAATTACATTTATGAAGACACACACAGTTTTTTAGTTAGTATATTTGCCCCTGTACTAAACTTCAACCTTGCAATAGATCAATTATATAGCTGTTGAAGCCCACATTGAAATTCACACTGAAGTACAAAGTCAATTGTCAATTTACAAAAAGACCATGTATATGATAGTTGGCTTAAAGTTTCACTGATAACACAGGGACAATCATTTTCTGAAAATATGGCAAAACAAGATAGACCGTTATCATACGAACTTTTGGGTCACGCTTAGTAGATACAAGGTACAATGTAGTTAAAAATCGTCGTATCTATCTTAAAGTTAATTGATTAGTCCATGTGTTTACAGTCATAACTTGCATTTTTACGAACTGTTCTGTTCAGAACTGAACTACTTGATAATATAAGAATCCTGAATTGCACTTGTAAGAAAAATAAAACTTAAATGTCTTCTCCAGAGTTAAGCCTGTAAACTCACACCATGGAGAATTATCAAGGCCTTTTTAAACCACATTGAATAATCATCTCGAAGCAAAAATTAACAGATTTTTATCCCCACGCTTTTTAAAAAGCGTGGGGATATTGTGGTTATCTCCGCCTTCCGTCTGTCCGTCCTGGCCACTATCTCCTCCTACACTATAAGCACTAGAACCTTGAAACTTACACACATGGTAGCTATGAGCATATGTGCGACCCTGCTCTATTTGGAATTTTGATCTGACCCCTGGGTCAAAAGTTATGGGGGTTGGGGTGGGGCAGGGTCAGAGATTTTCACTCATTTTTTTAGGTTATTTTACATTAATTTCTTCATTTCTACACCGATTCACTTCAAATTGATACTGGACCTCTCTTATGACAATACGGTCAATCTCAACTATGCATGGCCCCATAACCAACCCTGGGGCGCCCCGCCCACATAGACCACACCCACCCAAAATTGCCTTTACTATAATGTCTTCATTTCTACACCGATTCACTTCAAATTGATACTGAACTTCTCTTATGACAATACGGTCAATCTCAACTATGCATGGCCCCATTACCAACCCTGGGGCACCCTGCCCACATAGGTCACACCGACCCAAAATTGCCTTTACTATAACTTCTTCATTTCTACACCAATTCACTTCTAATTGATACTGAACTTCTCTATGACAATACAGTCAATCTTGACTATGCATGGCCCCATTACCAACCCTGGGGCACACCTAGGTCAAACATTCGGTGTGGGGATACGCGTCGGCCTCTGCCGCGCCATTTCTAGTGTTATTTTGTTTTGAGTCTGACTAGAATTTAAAGCTGTTGTCTATCATACACTGTTATCACTAGAACACGCAAAAGTTTTGTTAAACTTTATCGAGTGTACTTATACACAGGCTGCACAGAGCAATAAATATAAGTTAAACTTTACTTAATTCTTTAGTTATAAACTCACGCTGTTCGGTCAGGTGAATTTTTGTCCAGACAGGCTAACTTTTCCATCAGCCTGTCCGGTTGACAGGCACTTTTTGTGCCTTTTCAGGAAGGCTGGTCAATGATCCATGAGGAATTTTTCTTCATTAAAAAAAATGTTATGCTTATACCAAGTAATACTGTATTTTACTCGATAAAATGATCCAATACAATTATGATGGGTTTACCTGTATGTACGAGAACATTGACAAATGAAAGATGGACAGATAAGAGGTAGGGCATTAAACTAGTCCATATAAACGGACTCCCAGAGCCTTTGATAATTTTTGCTGTGGCGGCTCTGGGAGTCCATAAGCACCTCTTCGTAAACACAAGTGCAGTTCTCCGCAGCTGATCAGCGTGCATCCCTAAACAGACGTCGTTTGTGACAAATTGAGGAAAGCAGTGAATAAACTTCAAGAACATGTTAAATTTACCTGAATGGCAACCTAAGGACGTTATCCTTAGCCAGGCCTCGACACTAACGGTGTCCCGGGAATCGGAGGACACCAGATTTTGGCGAGGGTAATTATAATAATTATCTTTTTTATATCTTGCCTTGTTTATAAGAAGAACTTCCGAAACGGTATTTATATAACGGTGTATTTTAAATATCTTGGACCAGTAACTATGTGGTACATGCGCGAAGTATTCCGATAACGCGAAGGGAAGTAACTCGTGGTCGATTACTAAAACAGTTTTCGCGACCCCACAACAAAAACAAAATTCGGATATAAATCGATTACAAAACAAGGGCTGTTTGTAAAACATGCATGCCCCCCATATGGGCTAACAGTTGTAGTGGCAGCCATTGTGTGAATACGTTTTTTGTCACTGAACGGTGGTGGTGGTGGTGGTAGTGGTAGGAAAGGTGGTGGTCGGAAAGGTGGTGGTGGTCGGAAAGGTGGTGGTGGTGGTGGTCGGAAAGGTGGTGGTGGTGGTCGGAAAGGTGGTGGTGGTGGTCGGAAAGGTGGTGGTGGTGG